>CANNZV010000199.1:383666-454334 GCA_947561585.1 Caprella mutica
GACGATGGGGATGGATAGGGTAGTGGAAGAGAGAAGATGGAAGAATGGACGATGGGGATGGATAGGGTAATGGAAGAGAGAAGATGGAAGAGTGGATGATGGGGATGGATAGGGTAGTGGAAGAGAGAAGATGGAAGAATGGACGATAGGGATGGATAGGGTGGTGGAAGAGAGAGGATGGAAGAGTGGACGATGGGGATGGATAGGGTATATGGAAGAGAGAAGATGGAAGGGTGAACGATGGGGATGGATAGGGTGGTGGAAGCGCTAAGATTAGGAATTATGAGATCATGAGAGGAAGATAAGACCATGAGTGGGGGGGGGGGGGAGGAAGAATGGTTCCAACCCTGAGGCAAATTTCTGATGTTCGATTCTGGCCCTATGGGGTCCACGAGCTGAAAAAGATTGGGAACCCTGATCTAATGCCTCTAAAATATTGATCATACTGGATGGACATCACATGTGGTCATAAGTCTTTAGATGCAGTCAACTTTTGCCAAGACAATGGAATTGAACTATTGAACACTGCCTCCATTATTCTCATAAAATCGTATAAAATAAGATAAAATAACTTTCACTATTCCAAATCATTGAAGAGCTCATATAACTCTTTAACTGATAACTGGATGATGAACAATCCTGTAAAAAGAATGACTATATGATTATGAAATAGCTTGAATCTTCGGTGTATTCCTTTTGAAAACTGTTTCAGCCGAGAGAGCTGTCAATTATTTTAAAGCACTGTTATATGGCTTAATGAAGAGGACTTCTTAGCTACAGAAATAGCAGAAGAACCTCTAGTTGACAGCGAATTGACAAATCCAGAATAACTTCAGGAGGTATGTGCACCGTTAGCTAGCAAAGGTTTTACAAGCAATGTTCAAGTAAAACTGCTGAGTCAGCTGTTGGTGATTCACATAAAATCGTTGTTAAATAATAAATTGTAGGTACTTGATTCAGTTTAAAATACAAGATAAGTTAGACAAGTTAAGATATATATATATTATTATTTATATATATATTATAAATGAACCAATAAATTTAGTTATATTATTATTTATAAAGGATGGCGCAAAAAAAGGAAACCCATTTTCAAACAAGTTTAGTTTACAAACTATCAATGCTAGAAATTTTCTAAAATCACATTTTTATTTGTTCACTTTTTCTGCATCTATCATGATAAACTATTATAAGTTACGACCAAAATAAACATCCTACAGGGCTAATTTAAAAAAAGTAAATAAAAAGGGCTTGCGCGAGCACGAAATATATGAAAAAAAAATCATACGAGTATATTTAACTTTTATTTGGATGTAAAAACATTAAATTTTACTATTTTTCGTATAAAATAAGATAAAATAAAACAAAACAAATAATTACCATATGAAATTGTTTTTTGAAGGTAAAATTGATATCTTTATAAAAATCAGTTCGCCGTTAATTTGTATCTCCTATTTGATACCCTCAAAATGCAGTTTTCAAAAGAACAAAGAGTTTTTGTTGTGACAAATTTTTTAAACACTGTAAGTTTTACGCAGGTTCAACCACATTTTGAACAACACTTTCTGGAAAGATTTCCAACAACTATAAAACCATATTGACGAATGTTAATAAGTTCAAAACGGAAGAAACCACCTTAAATTTGAACAACAAGTTATCATGTCTCAGGAAAGAATGAACACATCAAAATATTAATCTTTTTCATGAACAGCATATTAAGAATACAAAAAAGTAAATCAGAAGGTAAGGATTAGATATCATTTAAGAGACCGAATTGTTAAACGAGATTTAAGATATTATTCTTTGAAGAAGTATGTAAGGCTCAAACTCTTAAAACTGATTTACCGCACAGTCCTAATAATTTTGTAAAATGGTTTCTGCAAAAAAATGCACATTTTGTAGAAGATATCGTGATTGGTGATGAAGATGTATTTCCATGATTGAAAGAGTCAATAAAAAAAATGTTAATTGAATGTAAAATTGTAGAATTTAATTATATTTTTACTACTACCATATGGAAATAAATTATCCTTATTATGAAATTTGTGTATTTCGTGCTCGCGCAAGCCCTTTTTATTTACTTTTTTCTAATTCGCTGTAGGATTTTCAATTTTTGTCGTAATTTATGATAATTTATCATTATAGATGCAGAAAAAGTAAACAAATAAAATTATGATTTTATTAAATTTCTAGCATTGATAGTTTGTAAAATAAACTGGTTTGAAAATGGGTTTCCTTTTTTTTTTTTTTTTGCGCCACCCTGTATATTCCTCACGGCGAATTTCCAATGGTGAAAATTCCGACGGCAAAATTTCCCACGGTGAATTCTCCGGTCACGTGCCGCGCTGCCCCATGCTACCGTATGTTATTATATTGCTGATCACATTCAACATACGTTTATTACCTTAAGAATTCTTGAGAATGTTGAAATTTAGCATTAGCAAGATTTTCTTTTCTTTTTAAAGCGTCAATGAAACCCGCATATTTTGATGAATTATACTTAGCACGGTGACGAGTGGAATCTCTCTAAATTATTTATTGATCTTGTAATGTTCATTGCACATCGTATATATAGATACATTCCGTACCGCAATTAGATATGAAGGTTATATATACTTATATACCAATTATAATATATTATAAATTATATCTCATTTATTTTCAATTGGCGACCAATTGTCATGTACGAATTGTCACAAAACGAATTAGAGACGAATTGTTCTATAGCGCCCATTTACTAATAATAGCTATATTACCGTATATAAAATTGTGTAACAGCATTATTTTACATTAAATAAAATTCTGCATTGGCATTGTGTTTCTGACGTCAATCTAGGCAAATAAGTTGATAGTTGGTAAACACGTACAGGATATACAGAAGATATACAGTATCCTGGGTACACTCATCCTCTAAAAAGATATTATACTATAATATCTTTAAAATGATATTTTATACTTGTATATTATCTTTGTATTTAATTTACTTTCAAACGGAGAAAGTTTTATCCGGAAATTTCGGTCTCGGAATATTCGGTCTTGAAATTTCGGTCTCAGAATTATAAATGACCTCTCAACATAAATGACCGTTATATAGTTTGCTGTATATCCGCTAGTTTGTTGCAATGCACACTTCATGATCGTTTAATAACCTGGCAGGAGGGGAGGGGGGGGGGGGTTGCCCCGATAGGCTACATCTAATTCATAGGTTTTATTTATACCTGAGACCGAATTTTCCTAGAACCATCAAACGGTATCCCTGAAGACTGATACCACGAATATTTAGTTTCTGGAAGATTGGGATATTAAAAAATAATTCTTGTAGAGTTAATTAACCATGCAAAGAGTACTTCCCTATCAACAAACAGAATTTATTTTTTAACTTCGATATCTGCTATAAAAAAAGTCAAGTTACAAGGAATTGAAAAATAGATCATTTATCACAAAAAGAAATCGATTGAAGTTTGTTCATTACATTTTAAACAGAAAATAGAGTTGCCTTTTTTCAGCTAGAGTGCAAGACCAATGAAAATTCATGGGTTTCTAAACTTGTAGCTCATAATTGTTGCTGTCACGAAATTTTTTTATTCAAGCCTTCTCGCACTTATTCGAGAGATTTCAGAGATGTATCGTCATGGCAAGACGTCATATGCAACTGTCCTCTAGACGACAGTAACCACTTTGATAACTTATGAGCTACAAGGAATTAATTTTTTTTCCATTTTTTTTCTCAACATCTGAGCCGTTTTCCATTTACACCCCAGTTTCAAGAAGTGCACGAAATTTAGTGTGCGCCCTGACGCCATGAAACTGGGGTGCAAATGGAAACCGTTGCAGCGCCATCTAGTGACACCCGATCGCAATCTCTAATGTTAACAAACAAATAATTAAAATATGGCTAGTGGGAATTAAGATGTGCCCACTACTTTCAAGTACATATCATTAAATAGTTAGGTACTAGTTAAGTATTTGGTTTCTCTCCAAGGCTCCCGGTAGTAGGTAGCTACCTACCACTTACCAGTAGCTAGTTAGGCTTCCTTTGTACTATTTTATTCGTTTAATTAGGTTAATTTGCATTTGCTGGGTATAGTGGTCACAAATGAACAATTATATAAACCAGAATTAAGAAAATAATCGTTTGTACTCGTGCACTAACTATAGAATAATCACAAATCTTCATTCAATTTGGCTGTTTGTTTACATTACTTGACCTCACGTAGTTTTCAGTGCACGTAGTGTCGTACCTGCTATTTCTTCGGAGCGTTGAAATTCAGGGCGTCCGAGATCTCGGACGTCCGAAGCGTTTTCCATTTGTACCCCAGACATTTGGGGTACAAATGGAAACGGTTTTCTCGCGCCCTGACGCACTCAGTGCGTTCCCTGACGCCCTCAGTGCATGCACGATAGCATTTGGGGTGCAAATGGAAAACGGCCGGTCCGTAAATTTTCCTTGAAAAACAGTGATTAAATGCATTTTCTGTAATAAAATTATTGCAGTGACAGTGATAAGTTTACTATATTGGTGTTGTCAATGCAATATTTTGTGATTCCATGAATATAGAGGTGAAACTGTGAAGTAAAAAAGAAACAGTGACTCGAAATACACAAGTGGGCGGCCATATATTGGTTGTGCACTGTTAACAGTGTGTACAGCGTTCCAATATTATTGCGGTGAAAATACGTCGTTATTGTTAGCAATTCGATATACTTCAAACTAAATATCCATACTTCTAACTAAATATCTATCGAGGATTTTTTGGGGTCCTCTGATAGATTTTTTGCTCACAAGTGCTAGTAATTCATAAACTACATAACTAACTATTCATTGGGTCGCCATGGCAACTAGAGAAAAGTCTCCGACAAATGATGATAATAATAGTACCTAGTCACTACTACCTACTGTTGACCAGCTGTCAGATGAACTCCGAGCATTGTACATGCTGATTACTTCAAAATTTGATGAAACTATTCGTGATTAAGAAAGGAAAATTGAATTAAAAGATGAGAAGATTAGTGAAATTGAATCTGAGGTGCAATTACTCAAGAAAAATAACTTGGAGCTTCGTCTACGATTGGAAGATGTTGAGTGTCGTGAGCGGAGTGATATGTTGATTCTGTCTGGTCCAAATTTACCAACAGCAAAGCTTCATGAAAATATTATTCATGTTGCAGGCTCATTGCTGAAAGAGAGACTCAAGTACGAACTCAGTCCTGATGACATCCTTAGTGCGTCGAAGATTTGTAAGGTGTCGCGGTCTCAGGTACTGGACAGAAGAAATATCTTGATACGACTACGTGCCAGAAACTTGAGAGATGACATAATCCTACACACAGAGAAAGGATTAGTTGAATCAAATCATATTTGATTTGTTTTGACTAAATTTTATGGTTTATCTGTGCGCCTACCTACGTGGTGAGTTGCAGGTACTATTTAAAATGAGTTAAATTGACGTTGCTTAAAACAACACATATGTGAGTTGATTATTTTTAATTCCCGATGATCAAAACAACTATCTGTGATAGTCAAAACTACTCGTAATGGTTGAACCAATTATATGTAATGGTTATAACAACTGCAGAACAAGGTTACATCAACTACTTGTTTATGTTTCTCCAATCACTCCTATGTGTTATACCAACTACTCGTGTAGGTTGTACCAACTACTCTTGTAGGTTATACCAACTGCTTGTGTAGGTTATACCAACTACTCGTGCAGGTTATACCAACTACTCGTGCAGGTTCTACCAACTACTCGTGCAGGTTATACCAACTACTCGTGCAGGTTATACCAACTACTCGTGCAGGTTATACCAACTACTCGTGTAGGTTAAATCAACTACTCGTGAAGGTTATATCAACGAATCGGGTAGGTTATATCAACTACTCGTGTTGGTTATATCAACTACTCGTATTGGTTATTAACTACACGTGTTGGTTATATCAACTACTCGTGTTGGTTATATCTCGGTCCGGTTAGCAGTAGCCAAACTTTTTACATGACTTTTTCAGTCACTATATTTACTCAATTAAATCATAATATCGAGTTAAGTCCCGGTATCAATTAGATTAGACTACTTATTCTCTACGACCAAATCTAACATGTTCATTTATTTTTTACTTTTGCTTCTGTGATATGCATACTATTTTGATTTAAAAAAATAATTGATCACCTACAGTCCTACACTAATCTTTGCTTTTTGAAATGTTTTCCGTCCGATGAATTGATATATGGTTATAAATTGTAAATTAATAGATTGGATTGAATAAATGACTTTATCAGGTCACTTTGAAAATAAGTAGTTAGATGACGTAAATAACATTACGTCAGTGATAAATAGGTAGGCTAGATAAATTAAATAACCAGGCTATATCACAAAAACAAATGTAGATAGAATAAATCTTTGATATGCTGCAATTATACTATAACTTAATAAATAATAATAAAGCCTTTGTCTTCTAAACCATATTTTAGTGCAATTCATCTTACTCATTGGCACTGATGTAGAAATATGATAATAGAATTACCAAGGTCAAATTGAAAACGAAATATAAACATTTAAGTTTTAGATTTATTATTTAGAAGTACAATCTGAATCCTCGTCACTGTCTGTTACGACTGTAGGTTGCCAAATCCTGAAATAAGAGATTCGTATATTAATATATATATAATAGAAATTTACAGTATAGTTTATATACATTATCAATAACATCACCTACTCTTTTTTCCTTTTGTGATGAGATAGCGACAGCTTCTATATTCTTCTCAAGTCTGGAATCCCTAAAAGCATATAAAAAAGTAAGAGCTAATCATATTGCAATTACATATTTAAAAGTCATCTAACATTTTCAAATACTTACTATGACCTAGCATAATAGTTCCTGAATCATTCAAAGGAATTGAAGAGGACTCCGATGGTTGATGACGTTGATCTACTCCATCAATACATAAAGATCTGAAAGTAGATTTAGAAAATATAGAAAACCATTCTAATAAAGAAATGAAAGAATAATTAACTGAGAATTGTTTCATATAGGTAAATTATTTATATAAAAAGTTAAACTATTTATAAATCTTCAGAGAAATTTAGCTCTAATAAATGCAATGGATTATCCTTGCTAATCCTCATAATTATGTACATTATACACTCTTAATATAGAATTTAATTAAATACCAAAAAAGTATAATACATCAAAAGGCTCACCTCTGGTTGGATCTCTCACTGCCCAATTCCTGGACGGTGTTCTCCTTATTTGCTCCCAGGAAGGAGTTCTGTCGACTTCCTCCCTGGACGGAGTTCTCCCGGTCATAGAAAACTAGGGTCAAGTAGGTTAATTGCGGCACTTTAACTAACTACGGTCTCTTATCTCAGAAACATTAATAACCAATACCATCATGGCTTCAAAGCACTCGTGAAATATATAGAACCTATCATAAATTGAGCTTATTATGATATTCAACAATTCAATATATAGCTAAACTAATTTCTGAAGGATTTTGAGACTTTTTCAATAGGGGTGCAATTAGAAATTAAAGAACCGAATTTAACTGTATAACCCTATCTATAGGTACACTAACTAGTTTTAAAATATATAAATTATCAGAATACTGAACTTGAGATACTAGCATAAGTTCCGAATTATCGGACCCATGTTTTAAAGTGTGGCAGGAAAGTCGTCAGTTTAGTGAGAAAATGGATTCAGGTCGCAACATTTAAGACACTTTAAAGCTTGTCGCCCACCTGATCGGATCGGAAACGACGCGGAAGCTTACGAAGCCTCGGAACGGACACGAAACGAAGTTCGTACGCACACCAGTTCAGATGTCTTCGGAAGGAAAACGATGCCGACATCACAATACTTATAAGAATATAACAATTAAAAGTTAAAATTTATCGATCATTACAACTATTTTATACGATACGTATTTGATAGAAAAAATTCGGTAGCATCTTCGTTTTTTTAATTTTCAGTTTGAAAATATGTGTTGAAATCAACATATGTAAAAATATACGCAGAAAAAATATAAGCGAATTTTTTTTTTAAATTATATAAGAAACGTATAAAAAATGTATATAAAAATTATGTATAAACAAATGAAGGCAAATAAAATGTATGTAAATGAAATGAATGTAAATGAAATGCATGTATAAATGAAATGTATGTAAATGAAATGCATGTAAATGAAATGAATATAAATGAAATGCATATAAATGAAATGCATGTAAATGAAATGCATGTAAATGAAATGCATGTAAATGAAATGCATGTAAATAAAATGCATGTAAATGAAATGCATGTAAATGAAATGCATGTATAAATGAAATATATGTAAATGAAATACATGTAAATGAAATGTATGTCAATGAAATGTATGTAAATGAAATGCATGTAAATGAAATGCATGTAAATGAAATGCATGTAAATGAAATGCATGTCAATGAAATGCATGTAAATGAAATGCATGTAAATGAAATGCATGTAAATGAAATGCATGTAAATGAAATGAATGTAAATGAAATGCATGTAAATGAAATGCATGTAAATGAAATGAATGTAAATGAAATGCATGTATAAATGAAATTCATGTAAATGAAATGTATGTGAATGAAATGCATGTAAATGAAATGCATGTAAATGAAATGCATGTAAATGAAATGCATGTATAAATGAAATGTATGTAAATGAAATGCATGTATAAATGAAAGCATGTAAATGAAATGCATATAAATGAAATGCATGTAAATGAAATGCATGTAAATGAAATACATGTAAATGAAATGCATGTAAATGAAATGTATCTAAATGAAATGTATGTAAATGAAATGCATGTAAATGAAATGTATGTAAATGAAATGTATGTAAATGAAATGTATGTAAATGAAATGTATGTAAATGAAATGTATGTAAATGAAATGTATGTAAATGAAATGTATGTAAATGAAATGTATGTAAATGAAATGTATGTAAATGAAATGTATGTAAATGAAATGTATGTAAATGAAATGTATGTAAATGAAATGTATGTAAATGAAATGTATGTAAATGAAATGTATGTAAATGAAATGTATGTAACAGAAATGCATGTAATTAAAATTTAAGTGAATAAAATTTATGTAAATAAAGTGTTATTCTTCTTATTTCAATAACTTTTAATGATCTGATTTATAATCATTAAAGTTAATTGAATAAAACTAATTGATTACGAATAAATATCAACGTATTCATCACGCAGTAGGATGTTCACAACTACATATTCCAATCTTCCATCTCCATACACCGTTCTGCGCATGCGCAATCTCTCGGACGTATCAGAACTATCAGAAAAATATTCTTTCAAAGATATCCGCGTCGTTTCCGTTCCGATCCGACGCATCGTTTCGTTTCCGATCCGAGCAGGTGGACGTCAGCACGTTCAAATATATGGGTTAGATTTTTGTCTGATGCTTCGTGTCCGTTCCGATGCGTCGTTTCTGATCAGGTGGGCGACAAGCTTAAAGGAGAAATTAGGCTTCCCAGTGAAGATTTTACACTTGAAAACATCCTTATGCTTGATGCCTGATGCATGTGTATCTCTTGAGGTTATTTTATGAGTGATTTACTTGTTATTTACAGGTTTTCCAACTTATTTAACCCCTCAAAAGTCGCCTATATACTGGCGACTTTGTCCATACTTTAGAACATGGTATAATCGGACGGTTCCACATTTTAAGTCGCATAAGAAAAACTATATGAAAAATTAGTCAACTTTTATTTTAATTAGCTATCAGATAGTTTTATACTATTTTTCATACATGACCGAAAATGTGAAATCGACTGACAATTTGGAACTTACCCTATCTGAGGACAGCGCAGTAACTGCTTTGCCTATGTAGAAGGTATTGACACTGGAAAAACAGCTAGGTAGGTAGATACTTGAATAAGTTACCATATATAATCTAGGAAAATTAGTTTGGATATCAGTTTACAAACTGGAAGGCAGTAATCAAAATTTATTATTATGACAAGTTATATACTGATAACCAGCTCTTCAAATAACTACCTAGCCGCCAGCTTAACAATCCCAAAAATTTTGAACTTATAGAACTGAAATGGTACCTATTGAGGAGTGTTCACATTTAACACGTAACACACTTGAAACAAGATTTGAACTGTAAAGTGTCATCCGATTAATTTGCTTTGAGGAAAGCATGAGTTGCCACATACTCATTTGATTTAACTCACACCTAAACTTAAAAAAATAGTGCCAACTCTCATAGTTAGTTAATTTATACACGAGATACATAGGATTAACAGTCTTTGTGAGTTACTTTATCACACTATGTCATAGTTGTTTAACTCACACCTAAGCTTACAAAAAAGTAGCGCCAACTCTCATAGTAAGTTAATTCATACACCGCAGAATACATTGGATTAACAGTCTTTGTGGGTTACTATTACACACTATGTCATAGTTGATTTAACTCACACCTAAATTTCAAAAAAAATAACTAGCGCCGACTCTCATAGTAAGTTAATTCATACACCAGATACGTTGGATTAACAATCTTTGTGAGTTACTTCAACACACTATGTCATTGTTGTTTTAACATATGTTCAAAATCCCAAAATGTAACTCTAACTCTCAAAGTAAGTTGATTCAATCCATAAAATGATTTGAATTAGCTATGTTTGGTGACACACCATGTCACAGTTGTTTTAACACACGTGAAAACATGAATATAGTCCAACCAACTCACGTAATAAATTGATTCAAAGTATAAATTATTGACCCATTAAATATGAGTAAACTTTTTTCTCTGTGTAGAGCAGCATACAAAGATGCTAATGTATCTTCATTAATCGTCCTAAATTTAATCATTAAACCACGCGAATTATCAACCAAATCAGGCATGAATTTTTTTATATTCAACAAATATCAAGAAATGATCAGACAGCGCTGACAACATAAAACCAGATATATATGACACAGGATTTCTACAGAAAATATTATTAATTAATATACTAGAGCCTGTTAGCTGATGTCAATAGGCAAGGCAGTTGCTGCGCTGTCCTCAAATAGGGTAAGTTCCAAATTATCAGGCGATTTCCCAATGTCGGTCACGTATGAAATATAGTATATAGCTACCTAATAGCTAATTAAAATAAAAGTTGATTAATTATTTTATTAGTTTTTCTTATGCGACCGAAAATGTGGAACCGTCCGATAATTCGGAACTTATCCTAGTATCTCAAGTTAAGTATTCTGATAATTTATATATTTTAAAACTAGTTATTGTACCTATAGATAGGGTTACACAGGTAAATTCGGTTCTTTAATTTCTAATTGCGGCCCTATTAAGAAAAATTTTATCCTTCTTGTTTTTAATGGAAAAATATTGTCTTTTTAAACAAAAAAAATTAAGAAAGTCTCTAAATCCTTCTGAAATTAGTTTAGCTATATATTGAATTGTTGAATATCATAATAAGCTCAATTTATGATAGGTTCTGTTTATTTCACGAGTACCTTGAAGCCATGGTGGTTATTAATGTTTCTGAGATAAGAGACCGCAGTTAGTTAAAGTGCCGCAATTTACCTACTTGACCCTAGTTTTCTATGACCTGGAGAACTCCGTCCAGGGAGGAAGTCGACAGAACTCCTTCCTGGGAGCAAATAAGGAGAGCACCGTCCAGGAATTGGGCAGTGAGAGTTCCAACCAGAGGTGAGCCTTTTGATATATTAAACTTTTTGGTATTAAATTAAAGTCTAAATTAAGAGTGTATAATGAACAAAATTATGAAGATTAACAAGGAGAATCCATTGCATTTAGTAGAGCTAAATTTATACTATGCCTGAAGATTTTTAAATAGTTCAACATTTAATATAAATAATTTACCTATATGAAACAATTCTCAGTTATTAATTCGCTTCATTTCTTTATTAATATGGTTTTCTATATTTTCTGAATCTACTTTCAGATCTTTATGAAGAATTGATGGAGTAGATCAACGTCATCAACAATCGGAGTCCTCTTCAATTCCTTTGAATGATTCAGGAACATTTATGCTAGGTCAAAGTAATTATTTGAAAATGTTAGATGATTTTTAAATATGTATTTGCAATATGATTAGCTCTTACTTTTTCATATGCTTTTAGGGATTCCAGATATGAAAAGAATATCGAAGCTGTCGCTATCTCATCACAAAAGTAAAAAGAGTAGGTGATGTCATTGATAATGTATGTAAACGATACTATAAATTTCTATTCAATATATATTAATATACGAATCTCTTATTTCAGGAATTGGCAACCTATAGTCGTAACAGACAGTGACGAGGATTCAAATTGTACTTTTAAATAATAAATCTAAAACTTAAATGTTTATATTTCGTTTTCAATTTAACTTAGGTAATTCTATTATAGCATATTTCTACATCAGTGCCTATAGAGTAAGATTAATTGCACTAAAATATGGTTTAGAAGATAAAGGCTTTATTATTATTCATTAAGTTATAGTATAATTGCAGCATATCAAAGATTTATTTTATCAACATTTGTTTTTGTAGTCTAGCCTGGTTATTTAATTTATCTAGCCTACCTATTTATCACTACGTAAAGTTATTTATGTCATCGAACTACTTATTTATAAACTGACCTCATGAAGTTACTTATTCAATCTAATCTATTAATTTACAACTAATAGCCATATATCAATTCATCGGCAAAGCAAAGATTAGTCTAGGACTCTAGGTGATCAATTATTTTTTTTAAATAAAAATAGTATGCATATCACAGAAGCAAAAGAATAAAATAAATGAAAATGTTAGATTTGGTCATTGAGAATAAATAGTCTGATCTAATTGATACCGGGACCTATATCTCGAGATTATGATTTAATAGAGTAAATATAGTGACTGGAAAAGTCATGTAAAAAGTTTGGCTACTGCTAACCGGACCGAGATTTCAACCTACACTAATAGTTGATATATATTTACTTGACAAAGTATAACCGGAAGTCATACCGCCTGAAACCCGCCGTCAGACCAACGCAGCGCAAACCCCGTTTGTTTTACTGGTTCCGAAGAATTTGGTCTCAGGGTAAGATCAACCATAGACGACATATTACCATACTGTCCATATTTACTTAGTTTACTAGTAGTTGATATAACCAACACGAGATGTTGATATAACCAACACGAGATGTTGATATAACCTACACGAGTAGTTGATATAACCTACACGAGTAGTTGGTATAACCTACACGAATAGTTGATGTAACCTACACGAGTAGTTGATATAACCAACACGAGTAGTTGATATAACCAACACGAGTAGTTGGCATAACCTACACGAGTAGTTGGTATAACCTACACGAATAGTTGGTATAACACATAGGAGTGATTGGAGAAACATACACAAGTAGTTGATGTAAACTTGTTCTGCAGTTGTTATAACCATTACATATAATTGGTTCAACCATCATGAGTAGTTTTGACTATCACAGGTAGTTGTTGTGACCTTCAGGAATTAAAAATAATCAACTCGCATATGTGTTGTTTTAACCAACGTCAATTTAACTCATATTAAATAGCACCTGCAACTCACCACGTAGGTAGGCGCACAGATAAACCATAAAGTGTAGTCAAAACAAATCAAATATGATTTGATTCAACTAATCCTTTCTCTGTGTGTACTGTGTACATTTATGATAAACTTGATGACGATAATTTAGTCTTTTCCATGTATCTAGATTTTCAAAAAGCTTTTGATACAGTAGATCACAATGTGCCACTTGGCAAATTGACACATTATGGTGTGAGAGGAGAACCCTATGAATGGTTCAGATCTCACTTATCTGGTAGAACACAGTTTGTAAATGTAAATGGCGTAAATTCTGAAATATACTCTATCAGTTATTTTGTACCACAAGGAAGTAACTTGGGCCCTCTACTTTTTCTCTTGTATATAAATGATTTGCCAGGTAGCACTTGCTATTTCAAATTTTTGCAGATGGCTGCTGTATCTCATTTGTTATACCAAAATCTGATATCAATAATATTCACGTGAATATCAACTCTAATCTTGAAAATGTTTCTAAATGGCTTCATCGTAACAAAATAAAGATTAATGTAGATAAGACAAAATTTATGATATATTCTTATAGGGGACAGCGTATCCTTGATGGACAAATTGTAATGGGAAATAGTTATATTGAGCAGGTCCACAGAATAAAATTTTTGGGTGTTGTACTTGATGATCAACTTAATTTTGCAGACCATGTCTCACTTATATCAATCAAAATGTCCCAAAGTGTTTGAGTTTTGTTCAAGATACGAGATGCTGTCGCTAATCACATCCTTAGGTCTCTTTATTTTACCATGATATACCCATATATTATTTACGGAATAGAAGTATGGTTTAATGCAGCAGGTTATATTGTTAACAGCATTGCTATATTGCAAAGAAAGACCATTAGATGTATCAATTTTTTGGATTATAGGCAACATACAGATATTTACTTCCGTAATATGAACTTACTTCCTTTAAGGGATATCTTTAATTGTAATATTTCATTGTATATGCGTAAAACATTCAATGATGAATAATTTGATGTCGAATTGAGTAGAAGACTCCACACTCTTCAAGATAAACATAACCATCTAACAAGACATAGATCTAACTACGTGTTGCCGAGATATATAAAGTCAAAATCTTAGGCTCATATTCATTTCATATGTGTTGACTTATTAGGTTTTAATCATTTTGAGAATTATTGTTTGTTGCTATATTGAATTTATTGTCACATATTGTATCATGTATTTATTGTTTTTCATGCTATCAAATACGTTCAATATCACAGTTATGGCTACTGAATTAATTACATGTGTATCTTCTTGCCCTATATAAGCGAAAGCTTCTCTGGGCCGTGAATTCGATTCCTTGTATGGAACGAGTGATTGCCCGGTCACTCGTTCTAAATGTAAGGGCGAATTTATGTTCAATAAATTAAAAAAAAAGTAAGTTATTTTTATTACTAATTTATTCTCGCAAATCCTCATAGAATTTTTTTTAGGTCATCATAGTTGAATAGAGTATTCATTACCTTCGCAGAATGCGGAAAGGTCATATTTTATCCGGCATTTATTTATCTATTTATTTATCATCTTATTATTCGCATAACTGAAAAAATGTTCAACCAAATTACATGAAATTTGGTGAAACGATTGGTCCATGTCCAGTGACCTGCTGATTGAATTTTGTGGTCATTTATAAGGGTATGGTTACTATGCATGCGTATTCGAGCGATTTTTCGCACTGACGACATCTGATGAAATCGGATGAAAATCAAATTCATACTTTCCAATGGGAGTGGTTACAGTGGCTGCGATTTGGTCGTCAGTATACGTACGAAGTCGTCAGACTAACTTCAGCGTTCAAATGAGTTTGATTTTTTCATGCGACTTGCGACAACTTTCGGTAATTTTTGTGTATATTCCTCTTTCATTTGATTGCTATTATTGTTTACCCAAGCGTTTTGGAAATATGTTATTTGATACTAGGTACCAGAAATAATACAGATATTATTTAATGATATAAAATTAATTTAATCATACTATAATTATATATAAAGACTTGAATTGGTTGTTACTTTGTACAATTTTTATTTTTAATAAAATGGAATATCTTTCAATAATTATATTACATAAAAAATATTCTCATCATTTCTCTATTTAGGTATTTCAAAATTGTTTGTAGTGAAATTGTGAAAATAATAATCAAATTAGAGTTGCGTCTATTATTTCAGAGGCACATATGTATTAATTCCTCCCGAACATTATATCAAATAAACATAGTTTAGACCCCAATATTAATTGGGCAGAAACATACTGACGATCAGAAATCGCGTACAGTGTAACCACCTCGCACTGACGATCAGTTCTGACGATATCGTCAGTGCGAAAAATCGCTCGAATACGCATGCATAGTAACCGTACCCTAACTCAAAAATTATTGAGCCATATTGCATGAAACCTGGTGGGACGATTGATCAATATACAGGAACCATTTTGTTAGATTTAGGGAGCGATCGGGTCAAAGATCAAGGTCAAACCATTTATAACTCAATAACTCAAAACGTTTTCAACCAAATTGTCTGAAATTTGATGGGACGGTTGGTCAATGTCCAGGAAACATCTGGTAGAATTTTGGGAGTGATCCGATCAAAGGTCAAGGTTATTTATAACTCAATAACTGAAAAAGTATTGTACCATATTGCATGAAACTTGGTGGGACGATTGGTTATTATTCAGTTACCAGTTTGTTAAATTTTGGGAGAGAACGGGTCAAAGCGGCGGCGAAGGTATGCGCTCTACACCGAGCGCACATAATCTTTTATAATGTTATCCAATTGTTTGTTAGAAATTAGTAGCTCCATTCTTCTTTGGATAAACTGGTAATTGTTTGGTTTGAAATTAGTAGCTCCATTCTTCTTTGGATAAACTGGTAATTGTTTGGTTTGAAATGAAATTGTGAGGTAAATATTCAAGACATTTTATTCAATTAGATCACATCAACTGGTTATATTAGCTAAATGAGAGAGGTTTTCGGATTCTAATGAGGATTTTCTTCAGATTCGAATCACGAGGAAAGCCATTTTCGTTGAAAGCGAGTGACTTTCACAGTTGGGACGAAAGCTGTAGTTCATCCCGTACTTCATTCTCATTTACATGTGTGAGTGATGAAGAGACTAGGTAGCAAAGATGTACTTTACCAGATGGTGCATAGAACTGATAGTATAACTCGATTGTGAGAACTCGGTATGATAAACCAATCAAATGGAGAAACGAACTGGCAGGAAAGATGAGACCAGTTGGATGATTCGTGTGCATTCGGGACTAATGGGAATTGCCGAATTGGACTACATAATTAGGTAGCAAAATTTGCAAAAATCGGAAACAGTAGATAACTGAATGAAATAAGTGTCATTCGATATATCTGAACTAATATAACACAAATAATGTTTATCTAAAAATATAAATGAATTCAATAAAATTATTATTCGTTATGAAATCAATAAAGCTACTTCTCAAATGAATATAATTAATATTTAAGCATTAATTAAATAATTTAAAGTTATTTGAAATAAGAGAACCTCTTTAAATTAGGAGCAAGAATGACGTAGTCTCTGTTATAATACATTGGCAATGTGTTGTTTAATATACAGGCATCCCCCGCTTTAGTTACCAAATCACGACTCAGTTTAGTTACCAAATGGTAACTAAAGCGAAGAAAATAACAAGAAATTTATAATTGTCACTCCATGATTATATGTCTCATTTTCTATGAGTTATAGAAAGAAAATTTGTTTTAGAGTTATTAGAGTGCTACGCATATAAGCATTTTTATAATAATATACAGTCTTTCATTGTTTGTGACTGTGATGAAAAAGTTTAAAGTCGTGCATTTATTAAATGTTTTAAAATCCATCCATAGCTTAACTCTCACTCAGTACAGGTGAGTAATTAATAGATACTTAGACTTCTATAATTTATTGTGCTACATTTAACAAACTGCAATTTTATGCTCCATGAAATATTTTTGGTAGTAGGGTACTAAGTTCCAAGTTATTGGTTGGTTTTACAATTTCGGACACGTCAAAAAAAATATTATAATAGTTATTTAACTTATATTCAAATTGGTATCATGGATACCAATTTGAATAGAAGTTAAATAATTATTATAATATAAAGATTTTTACGTGTTCGAAAATATGGAACCGTGCGATAACACGGAACTTACCATGAAATGGGACATGTTGAATTTCTGAACCAATTGCTTCTAATAACCTCATCTGGATTATAATTTTGATGTGTTTTAGTTATCGTGAAATAATCACAAAAAATTGTCTCCGTTTTTTATGTCTACGAACGGTTCTTATTTCGAAACATGACTCTAAATAAGTACCACTTTTATTAATGTGAGTTGTACTCAAAGCGAGGCTTGCCTGTAATAGAACACAAGACAACAAAGGGAAATTAATTAGAAATATTTGTTTACTGAAACGAGATCGCAAGTACAAGTCAGTGTTAGATAGATTTTAGAGAAAGCCTTACGCATATAAAATGAAATGATTACTTTTACCTCACCTATTAATTTTAGCTTGGTACAACATTCAAGGCAATATCGCCCTTGTGGCAACCTTTTCAAGACACAAACCAACACGTATATGTATACCTATACGTCACGTATGGAGACTTGGGAAAGATAACTGTATAGTTCACACGAGTGTTTAATTTTCTAACAATACAACTGAAGGAAACAAATACAAATAATATTCCTAATTTTGTTTTGCAATGTTTTTAGGAAGTGAGAATACATATTTCCCGCCTTCCAGACTTGGTCTAGCAACACGTCTTATATCCCCATCCCTTCAATTATGGTGCAGTTCACGCCACTTCACATTTCATGAATTTTCCATTTTATAATAAGGTGCCAGTCTCTTTAGGGCATTTCAACGTTGCTTTGCAGCATGTCCCCACATGCAGCCACTGTAGATCCTCTATCTGATGCCTCATTAGTAGGGATTTGACATTGTGCATATTGCATGTATGCAGTTCTCTGCATATATTTCCTGAGCATATAATATGCACGTGTGCATATATGCTAACCGAGAAATATGCACTTCTTGGTCAATCTTTAACATGTAAATGTCTAATTATTCCGTTTTCTTCAGGGACCCCTGCATAGAAAACTATTTTAACTGTGGACCCAAGTATATTTTATCAAACTAATAATTCAAATTTAAAAAGTTTGTAGGTGGAATATTGAAACTACAAATGTATCAATGAATTTATATGACACTTGGTATTTAGTAAATGTTAATAGTAATTGATAAATAAATTAATACAATTATTTAAGAGAGTTGTACTACTCGAAAAATCACAACTAATAGCACGTATGTATATAATTTATTTAAGTAATTAAATGCATAACGGTTTAAATTTACCATTTAATAATTTAGTGTCGCTGCTTATAGCTGGGGATCCTCTAATTTAAACTTTAAAGGGAACCGCTGGTCTAACAAGATGGTCTATAATTTTCGTGTCATGACTAAAGTAATGAACGGAATGTGATATATGAATGTAGGATCGTTCAGAAGACTGAATTTGGCTGAAAGAAACATTTGCTCCTCTTGTTTCTTGTGATGTAGAACGGGTGTTTTCCCAGAACAAAACTACATTAGCAGATAATAGAAGGAGAATCACTGTTGAAAACCTGAAATACCATTTAATGATAAAGTGCAATTCCACTGTTTGAAATTGAAGGTGTATGTTTGAAATGGATTGCTGTGTTTTCTTTTCAAACGTTAAACACTTCGCGGTGAAATTAAAAACTTTAGATTTCATCTTCGTTTTATTGCAAGTTTCTTTTAAACCTACAAAGTACAATTACATTCAGATATGCACACTATATTGAATAATTTCTGGCATATAAACTGGATATTTCCAATATGCATTTTAGTTCTGCATAAATGCCCATTGACTTGCAGAAATAGGCATATAATATGCTGCATATCGCGTCAAAAATTATGCATATTTTATGCTGCATATTGTCACATCCCTAATCATTTTCATCAATGCCAAAATATGCCGAGCACCAGCAGAACTTTATATCATTTTTCCTACTAATAAGGGTATGAGTAGAATCATAATTGCTGCACGTGAGAGGCAATATATCCACATTTGGAATAGTGAGCCCAAGAGCACAGAGGATCCAACACAATTCTGCCACAATTCCGAAAAGTTCCGAAATACGGAGTTTTTCGGCATCAGTTCAATATCTCAGTTTCCCATCAAACTCACTGTAGCAGATTGGTGATGTACTGATGCAGTTATAGGGAAAATGATAGCCAAGAACAATCGTTCTCAAGTTATTGAGCTAAGCTTCATTTCCGTTAATAATAATCACACTTTAGCTCTATCAGTAAATATGAGAAAGAGATGTCCGTGATAGGTTAGTCTGTATTCATTGGAATGTCTCATCATGATAGAGCCAGAGCAGGTTCCTTTTTTTTGGATAATCATAATTAGTGTAGATCAGGTCATGGCTCTGTGATTTAGCTTAAATAGGATAGTGTCCATTGTTTACGGGTATGCAGCTGATGATTGAAGTTGTAGGGTTCTTGAATAATATTGGAGTAAGAGTTGCTTTCTTCGTTTTTGCAATGATGGATCTCATTTGTCTGCATATAGACTCTCCATTGGGAAAGACTTATATGCACCAGTACAGATTCTAATTACTGCATTTTGCAAAGGATTTAATGTTCTTCACGATGTTTCACTCGCTGTGCAATACAGGAATGAGCCATAATCCACCTTCGATCGGATGATTGATATGTACAATCTAAGGAGAGTGATCAGATCTGGTCCCCAAGTGGTGTGGGAGAGTCATTTCAGCAGGTTTAGTCTCTTCATACTCCAGGATTCTGATATGCTCTTTCCAGTTCAGTTTGTAGTCTATTGTCATTCCTAGGTATTTTTTGATTTTCTATTCGGCATAACAGCATTATTCAGAGTTAGTTTGAAAGGTGTCTGGGACTTTCTTCCATGATGAGAATAATACAGTTGGTTTTCGCTTCAAGGAAGGCAAAACCATGAGAGTCTGCCCACAAATTTATCTTGTTGATGGTGTTCTGCTCCATCTCCATACCTGGAACATATGGCCCACTGCAGTACCCCAAAAGATCATCCACATACAGCAGGGCCTCAAAATCATCAAGAACACACTTTAATATTGGTAATTGCCAGGGAGAAAAGCATACAAATAAGAATATTCCCTATGGGACACATTGCTCGAGTTGGTGACTAGTCGATTCAATGTTGCCCATCTTCGTCTTGAAGTACCGGTTAGATAGGAATTTTTCAATGAATATAGGGATATTACCTCGTAGGCCTATATCATGCAACGCTTGCAGTATTCCGTATATCCAAATTGTATCATGTGCCTTTCTCAAGTCAATTGTTACACATATATGTTGCTTTGCATTCATAGACTTGCGCACATCTGATGAAAATTAATTCAGTGCATCTACCGTGCTCTGCATCTTTCTAAACCAAATTTGATGACAAGGGAGGTATGAGTTGGTTTCCAGGAAGAAGTGTTGATTATTTTCTCCATCAACTTTCCAGCACAGCTGTTAAGAGAGACCGGCCAGTAGTTTTCTACACAAGTTCGTAGCTTTCCTGGTTTAGGGAAAGATAAAACCACACTAGTTAGCCATTGGGTGGGAAATTCTCCAGTCAAAAATTGTTCATTACTTTTAGAAGAGTTGTGTGAAGAAGGGTGTAATTTCTTGATGTCATATTGTTTTCCACCTAATAACAAAAAGGAAATAATGATTTAAAACGACTAATACTATTTTAGGATAATAAAAGAATAAACAAATAAAACAATCTTTGGCTAAACCACTTAATTCTAATAACTGTTAAAAGCATTTGATAAAAATATACATTCGTATAAATTTCAATAAAAATTACTAGACGTTGTAAATATTCCTACAAATATGATTTAAAAATCGTTAATTTCCTGAAGAAGTCAATAACGTCAAACTATTCACTAAAAGTGACCAAGTCACCTAATGAGTTACCATTTAGCTACACAATTTATTTCTGGGAGACTGAGGGTGGCTTTTGCTCGTTGATTAACCAACGGTTGTTATCGATTTAGCTAAAACTTAAATAGAGTTGAACAAGAGATGAGTATTTTAAACAGAGTATTTTAGTTTCCAGGACAAAATAGAACTATCAAAGTGAAATAAATATGACGGTTAATAACATCATTGACTATCAAATATCGGAAATAACGTTGACAAATAAGACATTAGAAAGAGTTAATTGTCCATAGAGTCCAGATCATCGCATGACTTTGCTTTGGTGGAACTGTGGGGAAAAAACTAATTAGTACATCACTAACAACATTAAAAATAATTCATCACATTTCAATCAGGTAAGGTACGAATTATCGATCTGTTCCACATCTTCGGTCATTTCAGCAAAAACGATGTAATCATTATTATTTATTTTGATGGTATCCATGATAGAAAAAATTATCGATATAATAATTATTATTAAAATGAAAAAAAAAATGACTGAAGATGTGAAACTGATTGACAATTTGTAACTTACTCTATACGATATTCCATTGTTTTGCCATTTGACTTTATTAACTAACCATCTTCTCTTTGGTCCTCTTCTACCCACGTACAGGACAACTGCTCCTTTCTTCACACTTTTGAATGCAGTTATTGCCTCACCGTGTGAACTGCCAGTCAGGGATGTACCATTCACAGCGAGAATTTCGTCACCTGGAGAAGACATAGGAAATTAGTAGTGTTATTGTAGCATTGTAAGAGATGGATGTACTCTCTAGGAGGTGATACAAAGAGACATTAAGAGAAAGAAGGACCCAGCACATGAATGGTAAGAACGAACCAATGGATCCATGTGATCTAATTTAAATAAATTCAATAAGTATATAATGTAATGTACATCCAAGTCTGAACCAATAATGCGTAATTAGGAATATTCATTGGCAAATTACATTCATTTAAAAAACATCTGAAGTTTTAGACTTAGTCACAGTAAAGTCAATTACTCAATATTAAGAGGTTAGACTACAGTTAGTAATATTTAGGATATTAATTCCTATCTAGCTGATCACTTAGGTAGGTAAAAATATTAAGCTGAAAAGGTGATAATAATCTTAAAGCAAAGGAAATCACCTTCTTTCAATCCACCATCTTCAGCAGCTTGGCCGATTGGGTAGACAGTCTTCACATAGATTCCTATGTCACCTGTAACAAATAAAGTTTAATTATATTATTAAGTAATAGCTATAGGAATTTTGATGAATTATTTCAATATTCAAGAGGAGGATTTTAACTAAAAAACATTTTATCGAATTAGAGCCTTCTGATAGCAAAATATTCTTCGTAAATATTTGTTTTGGTCCAGGTTTTCAACCTTGTTTCTGATGATGAATAGACGACATCTTTCTTCTCGAAAGCTTGAAATCTAAAAAGCCTACAGAGTTGAATTCAAAATTTTTCTTTAAAAAAAATATCTTTAGAAAATGACTAATTTTGCAGACCTTTTGGGGAATCCCTTCCCCCCACAATAGAGAAGCCGAGTCCTTTCTTGCCCTCCCCTTTCTCGAACATCACAGTGTGAAAGGAGACATTCAGAGACTTGGGTCTTTGCAGCGAAACTTTCTGCCGACGAGTGACCTGAGAAATAGGTAGCAAATTGAGAGGATACACTTGCTGAAGAGAGGAAATATTAGTAATGGTTGGCAGCTCTATGGTGACAAAATGGGAAAGAAAATTACCATCAGGATACAATGACTCATCGTGTGTTCTAATCTGCTAAAGACAAACATATTTGAAGTTAAAAAAACTATAAATGAATTTTATATTATGAATATCAAAGTATTTCATTTCAAAGACAAAATAATTATGTTTTGAATCAATTTCTAGTGTTATGTAGCTAATACTGGTAGACTTGGAGAACTGGCTTTACGAGTTTATGGAAATGTGTGTAATTTATCAATTACCTAAGAAAAGAAAAGCAGTAAATATGTAGATTTGTGCCAATAAACAAATATAAAATAAACAGGTCTACAAAAATTAGGCAAGAGGGTATAGCTCAGTATGACAACATGGTACCACTAAAGTAACCGTCCGGACTCTGTACGAGAGGGAAGTCTTACCCTAGCTAGAAAGAAGAATTTCAGGCTTATTTCGGAAGTACAGCTATCACACTATATAGCTAGGCCTATTTATTGAATATAAAGCATATCGATATAAAAAAATTGATTAGATAATATTTAACTGACTATCTTACAGATTGGTATATGGTGTAAAAGAAACAGGATGTAGCTAATCAATTATCGATATTGAACACCATTGGAAAGAAGTACCTTTTTTCATAGTCATTGAATAAATATATAGACACATTCCAGTTTTGAAAAGCTGTTTCATTGCACGGTAAATAGACTTACTTGTTTGGAGGGTAAGGTGACTCTCGGTGTCACCAAAGGTAGAGGAGCTGAAAAGAAACAAAGAGTCATAAATGGACAGGTAGACTAGAGTAAATAAAAATTTCCTAGTACATTTTTGTTCGCTGCAAATAAAGCTTCACCAAATGAATTCATGATTGTATTGGTTATTTTCACAATTGTACACCCAATATTTATAACATATTCTTTTTGTTTTAAGACCCTCCAGCTTGAAAAACATACCACTGTCAAAATGAACCGCTGGTAAAGATACCATTTTTCCGATTCGAAATCGGAAAACGCTTTTGTAGTTTTCTCTAATTATCGAGGAGCAGTTTGAATGTTCAGGCTATAAGGAACAATTGTGCTACTTTATTAGTGGAAAACTTCTGTCAGAAATTTCTATTTTTGGGTCAGTTTTCGCGTGGGAGCGTCTTAAATGGACTATTTGTGTATGTTATGAGTTACTGACCCACTACATCAGTTCCCTCAGCCCCATCCATCAGTCGTGCAATGACCACATCCACCTCTGCAGTTTGGATGCCCTTGATCCACCTCCTCACCTCCTGGAGGCTCATGGTGCGCAGTCTTGCCCCGGATATGTTAATTATCTCATCACCAGGGATAAGGCGACCGTCTCTGAAATAAGACAGACGTCAAAACAACATTGGGGAAAAGAAGGGAGATTTGTGACATTACTATTTTATAGGCAATGTCAGGGTGGCTATGGTTAGTACAGAAAATAATGGATAACAGAACAGAAAAAAATGATAAGTAGAGGATATGGGGTAAGTTACGAATTACCGGTCAGATTCACATTTTCCTGTCATAAGAAAAAACGATACAGTAATTATTTTTTGATGATTACAATTATATCGTTTTTTCTTTATGACAGTAAATGTGGACTGACCGATGATTAGTAGCTATCTTAATCTATCGAGAAGAATTTTTTGAAGAAACAAATTAATTTAGGAAAATTAGTAACAAGAAATTAGAGCAATAGGCTAAGTTCTTACCTCTGAGTGACTCCTCCCTGTCTCAACTCCTTCACAAAGTACCCATCTCCTCTCCTCCCCTCCACATCCAGACCAAGCGACTCCGTGGAAAAAGACCTCGTCAGACGAACTAGTTTGAAGGTTTTGTTAGAAAGAGAACTCTGGAAATAAGACATTTATTTCAGAAGAGAGAAGGTAATTGATTGGAGGTGATATAAGATAAATACATAAAATATAAAAAGGCTTTTTGTCAAATTATATCATACATATAGTATTGTAGATAATTAATAGCTTTTCTCAGTCAGAAATTCTGACTATTAGTATATTTTAACTTCAAATCTTGAGAACAGAAAATATTCTTTCACCCTACAAATACTTTTGATTTGTTGCTCTACCACTCTTATGTACGTTCCAAAATATGGTACAGATACTACCAACTAAATCTCTGAGGAATTTAATAGATTTATACAAGCATAAACATAACAACTGAATTAGTAAAAGTTGTCTGTTGAATGTGAAATAATCACCTGCGTCATGAGAGGTACTCTGGGTAGACTAGGAGCTCTTCTTCGGAATTTAGAGGGAGTCATCGACTCCTGATAGGATTTGAAGTGACTAACATTGTCAGAAGAGGAAAGTAACTCGCTAGACTGCAGAGAAGACAGACCAAAATATCTCGTGTAACTTTCATTTTCAAGCCCAGACTCTGATGCAGGGGGAAAATAAGAGTCTAAAGTTTTAGGTCTCTTTTGGGAAGGTAGTGACTTCAACCTTCTCCTCACAGGCAGTAGGGACTGCTGACTGTACCCCTTGGGGGTGGACTCATCACTTTCAGTTTGTTTAACCTTACCACAGCTGGTGCATTGTTTTCTACCGTCAATGGCTTTTAATTTCTCTTCATCCGATATGGAAGAGGACAAAGTGTTTGATAGAGACTTGGTAATATTAGGGTCTCTTCTATTGGGATTTTTAAAACTATATTCTTTGGTTTCATTTGAACTTAACGAGCAATCCGAATTGATATAAACTGAAGTGCAAAAGGGAGATGAATTTCTCCCTTCCACTTTCAAAGTGAGAACGTGATCTGCGCTACTTGCTCCAGGCGGTTGACTTATGTTCTTAATGGGAGAGTTTTTAGCCTTATCTATTTTCTCAGACTCATTCTGAAATGAGGAAGAGGATTCAGAACAGGAGGACTTCCAGCTTCCATCAGATCGTTCTGAAAAGTTAGAAGATTTACCATCTGAATATTCAGAATAGGAAGTACGAATATCAGAAATACTTCCACATTGGCTTCCAGAACCCATTCCGCTGTCGGAACACTCGGAACGACTGTCACACATTCGTTCCGAGGTCTCCAGAAGCTTCTGTTGCTGCTCTTCTGACACACAACTCAATCGAGATCTGAGAAAAGCGTAAGGAAAATGACTTCTCTTCTCTGTTTTGTCATCTTCGCTATCGTAAGTACTTGCAAATGACTCTGACCGATCATTGAGACTATACAATTTATTTTTACCAGAACTATAACTAGAATTTGATGGAAGGAGAGTGGAAACAGACTGACTACGCATTAGAACTTGAGGTGGGCTTGCATCCTCAGATTCATAGTTTAGAAATGACTTTCTGTCACTGATATCACCAGCAAATCTCTCGCTATGAAGACTGACAGTGTCGTCTTGATTTGAATGACAGGCATCAGAAACTCTACAAGATGTTTCGTTTTTAGTCTCGAGATTTTCCTCTGAGGGAACATTTTCCTCAGCATCTCTACTGGTAGACAATGCCTCTGTCTGTGAAGAACAGCCTGTCGCTGTAGAGGAGTCCAAGGTGTCATCCAAATCTTTAGTAGAATCACAACTTCTAGAGCGTTTGAAAAGATTACGGATACTCTCTACTCTGTGAACCTTCAGACGTCGACTCTGTTTGCTGACGGTAGGGTCAGTGACGTTGAAACTTTCCTTAGAGAAAGCTTCTTTGATGCGCTTTGAGCTCTTCTTGGACCACGAGGAACCCAAAGGGAAGTGGATCTGTTCTTGGCTTTCCGAACGTTTGAGATTCTCCAGCCTTTTCCCCATCTTCTTCCCCCATGTCACGAAACCTGGAAAATAGAACAGAAACACTATTGGAAAAAGTCTACGGACAGTTACCTCTATAATTCAGTGAAACTGTAATAAGCTGCCACTATATGTTAAAAGACTAGTATTGCCGCTAAATAAAATACAGGCAGGACCCGCTTGTATTACAAAATCACGATTCACTCTTATTACAAATGGTAATTAGTCCTAGGTATGACACAACGGACCAAGTAAAGATAACGGACCAGAAAGAAATAAAGCTGGTAAAGATAACAGACCAGAAATTAAGCTAGTAAAGTAAACGGACCAGAATACATTTTTTAGCCTTAAAAAATATTTGCTTTAGTATTTTATAAAAATACAACCTTATAAATTATAATACTAATGATTATACATTAATTTTGCATATTTTATTAATTAAAAGAATTGATAAAAAAACGTGATCCATTTTGAAAAATGGAAAAAAATCTGCTTAAATCCTTTAATGTGGTAGCTATCTATGATTCAAAAATTATGTTGTTAATCCATTTATTGGTAAAATATTATTAATTTAACCAAGTAAAGATAACGGACAAGAAATGAAGCTAGCAAACATAACAGACCAGAATTTAAACTAGTAAAGATAATGGACCCTGGTCCGTCATCTTTACTTGCTCCGACACAACAAACTATATAATTGTTACTCCGTAATCAAACATTTCTTTTTCTGAGAATTATAATGAAAGAAAATTGATTTAAGGAAGACTTCGACTAAGCATTCACTATGTTTCAGTCCAATAACATCGAGACATGCCTTACAATTATTATATCTTTTATAAAAGAAAAAGGTTAACCCTAGTAACCTAGCCATTAAAAGTTTGCTCAGTAACCTAGTGACTGGTCCGTCGCGCCAGTCCTCACTAAAACTTATAAAATCCCAACAAATTGACTTATTGATATTTTTTTTCATAAAAACGTTCATTTGATATTTACACATCCGTTGGTAAACGCCACAGAATAATTATCAATTTAAAATAAAATTAACAAGCAAAGATTAGAAACAAATATTTCTTAGGTTTTCTTACTGTTTAGGCAGAAGCCATTTTCCTTACCCATCAATAAAATCCTTATAACATTTGCAAAAGTGGATAAAACTTAATGAAAATTTAACTGTGGATGGAAAAGAGTTCAAAAATGAAAAAAATACCAGAAATATACATGTACGTTCAATAGTTTCTGAAATAAACTAACTTCAATATTTGTTCCGGTTTTCCCGAGACACCCTGTATATTTGAATAAATGCTCACAATGTTAGTAATTTGTCATGTATCAACTTCTTTTTTGTATAATCGTATGTATTTATGTTGAAAAATAAAAGTCATCAAAAAAAAGCTTCCAAATCGGTTTGAAAATAAATTATTAATATTTTTCATGAGGACTGGAGCGCATGGACCAGTCCCTAGGTTACTATAGGGTTAAAGTGGAACCAAAGCAAAACCGCTGATGATAAAAATAAATACAAGGGACAAAATAAAAGCCATGAAATCACTCCATGAAAAAATTCCTTACGACAATTAAATATATTTCAATATAATCGAAAGAATGTAACGAGAAATACATTCCCAAATGATAGAGCAAAAGAGATAACCAATTCAACTATATCAATCTTAACAAGTCTCCAATACTAGTGCTAAATATTAATAAACATTACAACAGTTTGGAGTTAAAGGGACGTAATAAAATGCATGCTTACAAAGAATGCACAGAAGAAAATTGCATCTCCCAAACAATAAATTAAAATAACTGCCTGCCTGCATTAGCGACACAGTTATTTTAAAGTGAACCACAAAAACAATTACACTGAAACTCCTGTGGTATGTATTATTGGTTTCTTAATAACTCAGTCACTTCATATCTCAGGTGCACTAGATAGTTTTCTAGGATTAAAAATTTTAAATCAAAGAAATTATGGTCATAGAGAGATAACTATGACACAATTATTGGCATGTATCATTTTCAATAATTTATACATACGGTAGAAAATTATTTCATAACGCAAAGTGAATTTCATAACTCAGGTCACCCATTAATCAACTGCTTCATAAATCAGGAGTTTTATTGTATTGCACAAAGGATATCGTTAGAGTGACACACTATTATAAGAGCTAAGGATATCGTTAGAGTGACACACTATTATAAGAGCTAAGGATATCGTTAGAGGGACACACTATTATAAGAGCTAAGGATATCGTTAGAGTGACACACTATTATAAGAGCTAAGGATATCGTTAGAGTGACACACTATTATAAGAGCTAAGGATATCGTTAGAGGGACACACTATTATAAGAGCTAAGGATATCGTTAGAGGGACACACTATTATAAGAGCTAAGGATATCGTTAGAGTGACACACTATTATAAGAGCTAAGGATATCGTTAGAGGGACACACTATTATAAGAGCTAAGGATATCGTTAGAGGGACACACTATTATAAGAGCTAAGGATATCGTTAGAGGGACACACTATTATAAGAGCTAAGGATATCGTTATAGAATGACATTAACTACATACAATATATCACAGTGTGTTTCACTAACTAAAGCACTCTCTGCATTACTATCGCTTCTCTTTAGCGTATTTTAGGTCACAGAGACAAGTGGTGGCGATATGAATAGAGGTAACAGTGTGAGTGAACGCGTGATGTTGGTGTGCATAGACTAAAAATGAACTTAACAAGCAAAAAAGATGCAAAGGGAAAATAAAACTCAATGAACTATCAATGTTCAAATAAAAGGAATAATATTAGATGTTGCTACTCTGTGATAATTAGAAAGCAGTTCCTAAATTCATGTTATTATGAGCTAACAAAGTTACTTATGAAATGCACCCAGTGTCTTACATAAATTGGTGAGTAGACGCTTATAGCACTGAAATTGCAAGCAGTTATAGTTAGTGTGATGTGAACAGAGTGTTCGGTCACACTAAGTTCGTAAAGCACGAACAGAGTGTTCGGTCAGACTAAGTTCGTAAAGCACGAACAGAGTGTTCGGTCACAGTAAGATCGTAAAGGCATGAACAGAGTGTTCGTTCACATTAAGATCGTAAAGCATGAACAGAGTGTTCGGTCACACTAAGTTCGTAAAGCATGAACAGAGTGTTCGGTCACACTAAGATCGTAAAGCATGACATGAACAGAGTGTTCAGTCACATTAAGTTCGTTAAGCACGAACAGAGTGTTCGGACACACTAAGTTCGTAAAGCATGAACAGAGTGTTCGGTCACATTAAGTTCAATAAGCACGAACAGAGTGTTCGGTCACATTAAGTTCGTAAAGCATGACATGAACAGAGTGTTCAGTCACACTAAGTTCGTAAAGCACGAACAGAGTGTTCGGTCACACTAAGTTCGTAAAGCATGAACAGAGTGTTCGGTCACATTAAGTTCGTTAAGCACGAACAGAGTGTTCGGTCACACTAAGATCGTAAAGCATGGCATGAACAGAGTGTTCAGTCACATTAAGTTCGTTAAGCACGAACAGAGTGTTCGGTTACACTAAGTTCGTAAAGCATGAACAGAGTGTTCGGTCACATTAAGTTCAATAAGCACGAACAGAGTGTTCGGTCACATTAAGTTCGTAAAGCATGACATGAACAGAGTGTTCGGTCACACTAAGTTCGTAAAGCATGACATGAACAGAGTGTTCGGTCACATTAAGTTCGTTAAGCACGAACAGAGTGTTCGGTCACACTAAGTTCGCAAAGCATGAACAGAGTGTTCGGTCACATTAAGTTCAATAAGCACGAACAGAGTGTTCGGTCACATTAAGTTCGTAAAGCATGACACGAACAGAGTGTTCGGTCACACTAAGTTCGTAAAGCATGACATGAACAGAGTGTTCGGTCACATCAAGTTCGTTAAGCACGAACAGAGTGTTCGGTCACACTAAGTTCGTAAAGCATGAACAGAGTGTTCGGTCACATTAAGTTCGTTAAGCACGAACAGAGGGTTCGGTCACATTAAGTTCGTTAAGCACGAACAGAGTGTTCGGTCACACTAAGTTCGTAAAGCACGAAAAGAGTGTTCGGTCACATTAAGTTCGTTAAGCACGAAAAGAGTGTTCGGTCACATTAAGTTCGTTAAGCACGAACAGAGGGTTCGGTCACATTAAGTTCGTTAAGCACGAACAGAGTGTTCGGTCACATTAAGTTCGTTAAGCATGAACAGTTTGACATAATTTACAGTGACTATCTGGTCGGGTCGTGACCTGGTGTGTTCTATCCACTGATACAGACTTTCTATCTTGTAAAGCAAAGGGTAAGTACAGCTACAGAGGTAGGGCTAACTTACGAATTATCGGTCTGTTCCACATCTTCGGTCATATAAGAAAAATCAATATGATTATAACAATATGATAATTATATTATTTTTATCACAATTTTTTTATATTACCGAAAAAGTGAAAACGACCGATAATTCGTAAATCACCCTAATTACATTAAAAAAAAAAGAGGAAATAAAATGTAGTTCCTGTAATTTATAACATAATATTAAGGGACAATAATTATTTTAAAATATATTTAAAATGTGACTAAAATTTCCGGGAAGCAACTTTTTTCGTTTCTGGTAAATTGCGCTAGAGTTCATTTCTACAGATTTCACTATTCTATTTATGACTAATAATCTCCCACAGTTTGGTGACAACTGTAGGAGTATTTGCCGTTTCTAAACTCATTACAATAGACTCTATAATGAGCAAGAGATATAGTAGCTATAGTGTTTAGTTACAATGTCTCCAAGCGAATAATTTATTTAGTTAATTACTGGTTGTTTTTTCACAGTCAAGCCAAAGGTTAGCAGATCAATTTCTATTAGCAGATGTAATTATATAATGAGTACATGGAGTATGGTGCAGTAATGACTAGAGATTGGCTAGATTGAAATGGTTAACAAAATAGGATTTGCGGTGTGAAATTTTAACTGAAGCTTTCCCAAATTAATAAAAAATAAAAGATTAATTGCGTGGAATTTTATTAACTTCAGTGAATAAAAAATAAAAGATTAATTGCGTGAAATTTTATTAACTTCAGTGAATAAAAAATAAAAGATTAATTGCGTGAAATTTTATTAACTTCAGTGGCATGACTATAATTATTAACACCTAATTAGTCTATTATTTACTGTGTTTATTTCAGCATTAACACAACTAATTATTAGGACACTATTAATTAAACCTATTATTTTCTACCTACTTTATTAAATGCAAACACTTTGCTATAGATAACGTCTATGGATAATATGACTGTTAATTAATAAGTGATTAATTGAAACTTTCATATAAAAATCTGCCAGATGATATAAAGACATAGCTATGTTCTCCCCATCTAAAAATAAAATAGTCTCTTATTTTATTAGGAGTTTAACGTCTGCTTCAAACATTTCGACAAGCACTGGTGGCTGCACTCACGAATGGAAGAGGAAAATGAAGAGGTGATAGTGAATGATTCCTACGAGTCTACCTAACACAAAATCTAAGACCTCGTAGTTGAAGAGCATAACGCTAGCACTATCCTCTGAAACTGAGAGTATTGTTAAAAATGGTGATAAACATGGTAAAAATGAAAAAAAAATTATAAGTCAAATAACAACAGTTCGGGGCCCAAGAGTCATGACTACCAGTCACCACTAACCACAGGTCATGACTACCAGTCACCACTAACCACAGGTCATGACTACCAGTCACCACTAACCACAGGTCATGACTACCAGTCACCACTAACCACAGGTCATGACTACCAGTCACCACAGGTCATGACTACCAGTCACCACATGTCATGACTACCAGTCACCACAGGTCAAGACTACCAGTCACCACTAACAACAGGTCATGACTACCAGTCACCACTAACCACAGGTCATGACTACCAGTCACCACTAACCACAGGTCAAGACTACCAGTCACCACAGGTCATGACTACCAGTCACCACATGTCATGACTACCAGTCACCACTAACCACAGGTCATCACTATTAGTCACCACTAACCACAGGTCAAGACTACCAGTCACCACAGGTCATGACTACCAGTCACCACAGGTCAAGACTACCAGTCACCACAGGACAAGATTACCAGTCACCACTAACCACAGGTCAAGACTACCAGTCACCACTAACCACAGGTCATGACTACCAGTCACCACTAACCACAGGTCATGACTACCAGTCACCACTAACCACAGGTCATGACTACCAGTCACCACTAACCACAGGTCATGACTACCAGTCACCACTAACCACAGGTCATGACTACCAGTCACCACTATTCACAATAGTGAGGTCAGCATAATAGTTTGTTTAGATTACATTAATAGAGAATAAGTGACCCTGTGTGTAATATAATACAATGACAGTGCACTAGTCTCAGAGTAACAATATGCACTAGTCTCAGAGTAACAATATGCACTAGTCTCAGAGTAACAATATGCACTAGTCTCAGAGTAACAATATGCACTAGTCTCAGAGTAACAATATGCACTAGTCTCAGAGTAACAATATGCACTAGTCTCAGAGTAACAATATGCACTAGTAACTAAGTAGAGTGTAGCTAGTAAATAGCAACTGTACATTAGCAGGTAATGGAATTAGATCCTATAAACACACACTTTATAGTGACCTGAAAACATTGGGGAGATAAGGAGAGAAAAACTAATACTCTCACACACAGCACTACTCTCACCTCTCACACACAGCACTACTCTCACCTCTCACACACAGCACTACTCTCACCACTCACACACAGCACTACTCTCACCACACACACACAGCACTACTCTAACCACTCACACACAGCACTACTCTAACCACACACACACAGCACTACTCTCACCTCTCACACACAGCACTACTCTCACCTCTCACACACAGCACTACTCTCACCACACACACACAGCACTACTCTCACCACTCACACACAGCACTACTCTCACCACACACACACACAGCACTACTCTCACCACTCACACACACAGCACTACTCTCACCACTCACACACAGCACTACTCTCACCACTCACACACAGCACTACTCTCACCACTCACACACAGCACTACTCTCACCACTCACACACAGCACTACTCTCACCACTCACACAGCACTACTCTCACCACTCACACAGCACTACTCTCTCACACAGCACTACTCTCTCACACAGCACTACTCACACAGCACTACTCTCACCACTCACACAGCACTACTCTCACCACTCACACACAGCACTACTCTCACCACTCACACACAGCACTACTCTCACCACTCACACACAGCACTACTCTCACCTCTCACACACAGCACTACTCTCACCACTCACACACAGCACTACTCTCACCACTCACACACAGCACTATTCTCACCACTCACACACAGCACTACTCTCACCACTCACACACAGCACTACTCTCACCACTCACACACAGCACTACTCTCACCTCTCACACACAGCACTACTCTCACCACTCACACACAGCACTACTCTCACCACTCACACACAGCACTACTCTCACCACTCACACACAGCACTACTCTCACCACTCACACACAGCACTACTCTCACCACTCACACACAGCACTACTCTCACCACTCACACAGCACTACTCTCTCACACAGCACTACTCTCTCACACAGCACTACTCTCTCACACAGCACTACTCACACAGCACTACTCTCACCACTCACACAGCACTACTCTCACCACTCACACAGCACTACTCTCACCACTCACACAGCACTACTCTCACCACTCACACAGCACTACTCTCTCACACAGCACTACTCTCTCACACAGCACTACTCTCTCACACAGCACTACTCTCTCACACAGCACTACTCTCACCACTCACACAGCACTACTCTCTCACACAGCACTACTCTCTCACACAGCACTACTCTCTCACACAGCACTACTCTCTCACACAGCACTACTCTCACCACTCACACAGCACTACTCTCTCACACAGCACTACTCTCTCACACAGCACTACTCTCTCACACAGCACTACTCTCTCACACAGCACTACTCTCTCACACAGCACTACTCTCTCACACAGCACTACTCTCTCACACAGCACTACTCTCACCACTCACACAGCACTACTCTCACCACTCACACAGCACTACTCTCTCACACAGCACTACTCTCTCACACAGCACTACTCTCTCACACAGCACTACTCTTTAAATGAATAAAAAGTTACACAATTACAATTTGAATATTAATCAAAAGTTAGAAAAGTTTATTTTTTTAACCCTAAGATTCTACAGGTACATGGAACTCATCATGTAGTGTACAGGTACATGGAACTCATCATGTAGTGTACAGGTACATGGAACTCATCATGTAGTGTACAGGTACATGGAACTCATCATGTAGTGTACAGGTACATGGAACTCATCATGTAGTGTACAGGTACATGGTACTTACCATGTAGTGTACAGGTACATGGAACTCATCATGTAGTCTACAGGTACATGGTACTTACCATCTTGTGTACAGGTACATGGTACTTATCATCTAGTGTACAGGTACATGGTACTTATCATCTAGTGTACAGGTACATGGTACTTACCATCTAGTGTACAGGTACATGGTACTTATCATATAGTGTACAGGTACATGGTACTTATCATGTAGTGTACAGGTACATGGTACTTATCATATAGTGTACAGGTACATGGTACTTACCATGTAGTGTACAGGTACATGGTACTTACCATGTAGTGTACAGGTACATGGTACTTATCATCTAGTGTACAGGTACATGGTACTTACCATATAGTGTACAGGTACATGGTACTTACCATCTTGTGTACAGGTACATGGTACTTATCATCTAGTGTACAGGTACATGGTACTTATCATCTAGTGTACAGGTACATGGTACTTACCATCTAGTGTACAGGTACATGGTACTTATCATATAGTGTACAGGTACATGGTACTTATCATGTAGTGTACAGGTACATGGTACTTATCATATAGTGTACAGGTACATGGTACTTACCATGTAGTGTACAGGTACATGGTACTTACCATGTAGTGTACAGGTACATGGTACTTATCATCTAGTGTACAGGTACATGGTACTTACCATGTAGTGTACAGGTACATGGTACTTACCATGTAGTGTACAGGTACATGGTACTTATCATCTAGTGTACAGGTACATGGTACTTACCATATAGTGTACAGGTACATGGTACTTACCATGTAGTGTACAGGTACATGGTACTTATCATGTAGTGTACAGGTACATGGTACTTATCATATAGTGTACAGGTACATGGTACTTATCATATAGTGTACAGGTACATGGTACTTACCATATAGTGTACAGGTACATGGTACTTACCATATAGTGTACAGGTACATGGTACTTACCATATAGTGTACAGGTACATGGTACTTATCATATAGTGTACAGGTACATGGTACTTATCATATAGTGTACAGGTACATGGTACTTACCATATAGTGTACAGGTACATGGTACTTATCATGTAGTGTACAGGTACATGGTACTTATCATATAGTGTACAGGTACATGGTACTTACCATATAGTGTACAGGTACATGGTACTTATCATATAGTGTACAGGTACATGGTACTTATCATATAGTGTACAGGTACATGGTACTTACCATATAGTGTACAGGTACATGGTACTTATCATGTAGTGTACAGGTACATGGTACTTACCATATAGTGTACAGGTACATGGTACTTATCATGTAGTGTACAGGTACATGGTACTTATCATATAGTGTACAGGTACATGGTACTTATCATGTAGTGTACAGGTACATGGTACTTACCATGACTAACTAATAACATCAGTAGATTAACATTTAAATTCAATAGCAGTTAGGCAGTTTCATCTAAACATGTTGACGATACATCCCATCAAAACACCACAGTCCATGTTAACATGAAGATGTTATTTAACAGTGTCCTTCGTGGTGCCCTATTAGGTCCTATGAGTCCCAATATCTCCTGCAGTGTCCTATATTTAGCTCGGTGTCCTAATATGGACACATCTGACCAATAACTGAGCCCTTCCCATAAAACCATGTCCATTCAGCGACTGTTAAACTTAACAGAAGTAACTGAGGGTAATGGTAACAACAGGAGTAACTGAAGGGTAATGGTAACAACAGAAGTAACTGAGGGTAATGGTAACAACAGGAGTAACTGAAGGGTAATGGTAACAACAGGAGTAACTGAAGGGTAATGGTAACAACAGGAGTAACTGAAGGGTAATGGTAACAACAGGAGTAACTGAAGGGTAATGGTAACAACAGGAGTAACTGAAGGGTAATGGTAACAACAGGAGTAACTGAGGGTAATGGTAACAACAGGAGTAACTGAGGGTAATGGTAACAACAGGAGTAACTGAAGGGTAATGGTAACAACAGGAGTAACTGAGGGTAATAGTAACAACAGGAGTAACTGAGGGTAATAGTAACAACAGAAGTAACTAAGGGTAATAGTAACAATGTCACAAATATGTTATACACCACTTTTGGTGTTTATTTTTAAGATGGTATAAAGCAAACTTTCTGATATATTTTACATTTGTGTGACAAAACAGGAGATGAGTAATTAACATCAATAGATACTCTTGTGAGACTATTATGTTAGAGGTTTGTGTGGAAACATGTATAGTTACATTAATACCTATTTGAATTATAGTGCATAACACTATAGTATAGTAACAGGGGAACATAACACTGTCACAACTATAGTACTATATTAGGTATATTTGCAAAGAGTGATTAGAAAAATATAAAGGCAGCATTACTCCTAACAGGAAGATGTAATAATTCGGGTCGTGTTAGATTAGGTCTTCAGACTCCTCCCATTCGTAAGTTTTACCACAGTAATATTATATTTAATTTAGTTACAGCACCAAAAGTTGAACGAGTACAATAGGCAGAGAAAAAAGTTAACAATCATCTGAATTGCATCAAGTTTCGTATTAGACATCGCTTGTCATTTCAGAAAATATTGCAAAGTTAAGAGAAGTTCCATGTAGGGTAAATTATGAATTATCGAACGGTTTCATATATAAGATCATATAAGAAACCAAATGAATAATTCAACTTGTATCCATGATACCTGCAGGTACCATGGATACAAGTTGAATTATATTTCTCTCAGCTTATATGATCTAAAATGTAGGAGCGTTCAATAACTGCTAACTACCCCTTAGTGTTACATTTGCTAATTAGAGTAGCATGCTATTCACAGTGTGTCAGTTAGTGGAGAGGTACAGAGGGTTGGTACAGGGCGTAGTCTGCACTAAAGTGAAACAGAGAGACATTACCAAATGGCACACCCTCTGTCAGTCACTACGATGAGTTACTACAACTCATAACGCTGTCCTGCGTTACAACAACTCATAACGCTGTCCTGCGTTACAACAACTCATAACGCTGTCCTGCGTTACAACAACTCATAACGCTGTCCTGCGTTACAACAACTCATAACGCTGTCCTGCGTTACTACAACTCATAACGCTGTCCTGCGTTACTACAACTCATAACGCTGTCCTGCGTTACTACAACTCATAACGCTGTCCTGCGTTACTACAACTCATAACGCTGTCCTGCGTTACTACAACTCATAACGCTGTCCTGCGTTACAACAACTCATAACGCTGTCCTGCGTTACTACAACTCATAACGCTGTCCTGCGTTACTACAACTCATAACGCTGTCCTGCGTTACAACAACTCATAACGCTGTCCTGCGTTACTACAACTCATAACGCTGTCCTGCGTTACAACAACTCATAACGCTGTCCTGCGTTACTACAACCCATAACGCTGTCCTGCGTTACTACAACTCATAACGCTGTCCTGCGTTACAACAACTCATAACGCTGTCCTGCGTTACTACAACTCATAACGCTGTCCTGCGTTACTACAACTCATAACGCTGTCCTGCGTTACAACAACTCATAACGCTGTCCTGCGTTACTACAACTCATAACGCTGTCCTGCGTTACTACAACTCATAACGCTGTCCTGCGTTACTACAACTCATAACGCTGTCCTGCGTTACAACAACTCATAACGCTGTCCTGCGTTACTACAACTCATAACGCTGTCCTGCGTTACAACAACTCATAACGCTGTCCTGCGTTACTACAACTCATAACGCTGTCCTGCGTTACAACAACTCATAACGCTGTCCTTCGTTACAACAACTCATAACACTGTCCTACGTTACAACAACTCATAACGCTGTCCTACGTTACAACAACTCATAACGCTGTCCTACGTTACAACAACTCATAACGCTGTCCTGCGTTACTACAACTCATAACGCTGTCCTGCGTTACTACAACTCATAACGCTGTCCTGCGTTACTACAACTCATAACGCTGTCCTGCGTTACTACAACTCATAACGCTGTCCTGCGTTACTACAACTCATAACGCTGTCCTGCGTTACAACAACTCATAACGCTGTCCTTCGTTACAACAACTCATAACACTGTCCTACGTTACAACAACTCATAACGCTGTCCTACGTTACAACAACTCATAACGCTGTCCTACGTTACAACAACTCATAACGCTGTCCTGCGTTACTACAACTCATAACGCTGTCCTGCGTTACAACAACTCATAACGCTGTCCTGCGTTACAACAACTCATAACGCTGTCCTGCGTTACAACAACTCATAACGCTGTCCTGCGTTACTACAACTCATAACGCTGTCCTGCGTTACAGTTTTAACAGTGACTGGAGTTAGTGAGTCAGAGACTCCGTTACTAATGACTCAATGAGTCAACAAAGTACTGCTATGAGGCAGTGAAGCATGCGAGTGCAAACCATTCCCATCTCTCGTACAGGTCACACTCTACCTCAGAAAGAAGAACAAAGGATAACAGAGTAGTGGTCACACTCATAGTTATAATGTAGCAGATTGGCATATTGTCTATTTGCCAACAGGCAAGTATGATGTCACATTTCGTCAGTTTGACATAGAAAATAAAAATTACTGTTATAATAAAATTTAACTTATAGCTATTATATATCCTATGAAAATATTCTCTTCAAGCCAACACTTTTAGGAATTAGAAAAGATTCTACTATATATCCTCGTTAGCAGAAATAACCCTCCGTATTACTCATTCGATATGTCTCTTCCCCACAACTCACACTTCCCCACAACTCACACTTCCCCACAACTCACACTTCCCCACAACTCACACTTCCCCACAACTCACACTTCCCCACAACTCACACTTCCCCACAACTCACACTTCCCCACAACTCACACTTCCCCACAACTCACACTTCCCCACAACTCACACTTCCCCACAACTCACACTTCCCCACAACTCACACTTCCCCACAACTCACACTTCCCCACAACTCACACTTCCCCACAACTCACACTTCCCCACAACTCACACTTCCCCACAACTCACACTTCCCCACAACTCACACTTCCCCACAACTCACACTTCCCCACAACTCACACTTCCCCACAACTCACACTTCCCCACAACTCACACTTCCCCACAACTCACACTTCCCCACAACTCACACTTCCCCACAACTCACACTTCCCCACAACTCACACTTCCCCACAACTCACACTTCCCCACAACTCACACTTCCCCACAACTCACACTTCCCCACAACTCACACTTCCCCACAACTCACACTTCCCCACAACTCACACTTCCCCACAACTCACACTTCCCCACAACTCACACTTCCCCACAACTCACACTTCCCCACAACTCACACTTCCCCACAACTCACACTTCCCCACAACTCACACTTCCCCACAACTCACACTTCCCCACAACTCACACTTCCCCACAACTCACATTTCCCCACAACTCACATTTCCCCACAACTCACATTTCCCCACAACTCACATTTCCCCATAACTCACATTTCCCCATAACTCACATTTCCCCATAACTCACATTTCCCCATAACTCACATTTCCCCGTCTCTCGGTTTCTAATCTTTCCAGTTCCACTTTCTCCTAAAAACGAAATAAAGTGCAGAATAATTCAGAGAGAACATTCCGCATTATTTTGTAACTGATAATTAAAGCAAGGAAACGAGGTATAACAGCACCAGCACTTTGAACAACACCAGCACTATGAACAGCACCAGCACTTTGAACAGCACTAGCACTATGAACAGCACTAGCACTTTGAACAACACCAACACTATGAACAGCACCAGCACTATGAACAGCACCAGCACTATGAACAGCACCAGCACTTATAACAGCACTAGCACTTTGAACAGCACTAGCAGGAGTAAGTGCTAGTGACTGCCAATCATTTAATTAGTGAGGGTTTAACGTCTGTTTCGGAACAAAAAGCATATCACTGACATGAAATGAGTTGAATTACAAGAGACTGGAGGAGGCAGTCATAAGAGTGTTACAATGTATAAATAAGGGGTGTGTACTATCAGAGAAAAGAGTCACTGTGATGATGTACTATCAGAGAAAAGAGTCACTGTGATGATGTACTATCAGAGAAAAGAGTCACTGTGATGATGTACTATCAGAGAAAAGAGTCACTGTGATGATGTACTATCAGAGAAAAGAGTCACTGTGATGATGTACTATCAAATAAAAAGAGTCACTGTGATGATGTACTATCACAGAAAAGAGTCACTGTGATGATGTACTATCAGAGAAAAGAGTCACTGTGATGTACTATCAGAGAAAAGAGTCACTGTGGTGATGTACTATCAAATAAAAAGAGTCACTGTGATGATGTACTATCACAGAAAAGAGTCACTGTGATGATGTACTATCAGAGAAAAGAGTCACTGTGATGATGTACTATCAGAGAAAAGAGTCACTGTGGTGATGTACTATCAGAGAAAAGAGTCACTGTGGTGATGTACTATCAAATAAAAAGAGTCACAGTGATGATGTACTATCAAATAAAAAGAGTCACTGTGATGATGTACTATCAAATAAAAAGAGTCACTGTGATGATGTACTATCACAGAAAAGAGTCACTGTGATGATGTACTATCACAGAAAAGAGTCACTGTGATGATGTACTATCAGAGAAAAGAGTCACTGTGATGATGTACTATCAGAGAAAAGAGTCACTGTGATGATGTACTATCAGAGAAAAGAGTCACTGTGATGATGTACTATCAGAGAAAAAAGTCACTGTGATGATGTACTATCAGAGAAAAGAGTCACTGTGATGATGTACTATCAGAGAAAAGAGTCACTGTGATGATGTACTATCAGAGAAAAGAGTCACTGTGGTGATGTACTATCAGAGAAAAGAGTCACTGTGGTGATGTACTATCAAATAAAAAGAGTCATTGTGATGATGTACTATCAGAGAAAAGAGTCATTGTGATGATGTACTATCAGAGAAAAGAGTCATTGTGATGATGTACTATCAGAGAAAAGAGTCACTGTGATGATGTACTATCAGAGAAAAGAGTCATTGTGATGATGTACTATCAAATAAAAAGAGTCATTGTGATGATGTACTATATCAGAGAAAAGAGTCACTGTGATGATGTACTATCAAATAAAAAGAGTCATTGTGATGTACTATCAAATAAAAAGAGTCACTGTGATGATGTACTATCAGAGAAAAGAGTCACTGTGATGATGTACTATCAGAGAAAAGAGTCACTGTGATGATGTACTATCAGAGAAAAGAGTCATTGTGATGATGTACTATCAGAGAAAAGAGTCACTGTGATGATGTACTATCAGAGAAAAGAGTCACTGTGATGATGTACTATCAGAGAAAAGAGTCACTGTGATGATGCTAGTATCACGAATCAGTTTAATTTTCTAATTTCCTATTATTTTAAGATTTTATATATTAGTTGTCGTGCACACAGACTAATTTTACAAGCATTACAATTAGTAAAGTTTCTTTAGAAATGTGAGATTAGTGAACTGTGAAAAAATCACTAGATAAGCACTTTCTTAGATTGCACGGCGTTAGTTCAGGTGAGTAAATAGAGTTAGTCATTTTTCAAATATGTTGTTTCTGATGAGTTGTATTGACTAATGAACGCTGCCTGTATTAAGAAATAGATAAAATGAACAAATTCAATCCCTCTCTATTAGATATTTTAGAAAGGTCTACACTAGAAATTTATGAACTATCACAGTCATCTTGTGAATGTTCTGCAGCCAACCAACCGATGCTTCGTAACTTACAGATGGAAAACTGGAGCTAAAGTTATGGTATATCAGACATTGGAGCTACAGTTATGGTATATCAGACATTGTAGCTAAAGTTATGGTATATCAGACATTGGAGCTAAAGTTATGGTATATCTGACATTGGAGCTACAGTTATGGTATATCAGACATTGGAGCTAAAGTTATGGTATATCTGACATTGGAGCTACAGTTATGGTATATCAGACATTGGAGCTAAAGTTATGGTATATCAGACATTGGAGCTAAAGTTATGGTATATCAGACATTGGAGCTACAGTTATGGTATATCAGACATTGTAGCTAAAGTTATGGTATATCAGACATTGGAGCTAAAGTGATGGTATATCTGACATTGGAGCTAAAGTTATGGTATATCAGACATTGGAGCTAAAGTTATGGTATATCTGACATTGGAGCTAAAGCTATGGTATATCAGACATTGGAGCTACAGTTATGGTATATCAGACATTGGAGCTAAAGTTATGGTATATCAGACATTGGAGCTAAAGTTATGGTATATCTGACATTGGAGCTAAAGCTATGGTATATCAGACATTGGAGCTAAAGTTATGGTATATCAGACATTGGAGCTAAAGTTATGGTATATCTGACATTGGAGCTAAAGTTATGGTATATCAGACATTGGAGCTAAAGTTATGGTATATCAGACATTGGAGCTAAAATTATGGTATATCAGACATTGGAGCTAAAGTTATGGTATATCAGACATTGGAGCTAAAGTTATGGTATATCAGACATTGGAGCTAAAGTTATGGTATATCAGACATTGGAGCTAAAGTTATGGTATATCAGACATTGGAGCTAAAGTTATGGTATATCAGACATTGGAGCTAAAGTTATGGTATATCTGACATTGGAGCTAAAGTTATGGTATATCAGACATTGGAGCTAAAGTTATGGTATATCAGACATTGGAGCTAAAGTTATGGTATATCAGACATTGGAGCTAAAGTTATGGTATATCAGACATTGGAGCTAAAATTATGGTATATCAGACATTGGAGCTAAAGTTATGGTATATCAGACATTGGAGCTAAAGTTATGGTATATCAGACATTGGAGCTAAAGTTATGGTATATCTGACATTGGAGCTAAAGTTATGGTATATCAGACATTGGAGCTAAAGTTATGGTATATCAGACATTGGAGCTAAAGTTATGGTATATCTGACATTGGAGCTAAAGTTATGGTATATCAGACATTGGAGCTAAAGTTATGGTATATCAGACATTGGAGCTAAAGTTATGGTATATCAGACATTGGAGCTAAAGTTATGGTATAGTTTTCGGAGCTAAAGTAAATTCTATACGAATTTCCAGAAAGTTTAAATAATTGTTTTACTCTTTTAAGAAAAGAAACTACATTATGAAGCCATAGTTTCAAAAGTTGGTGGTTATCGAATGGTTTAACGTTTGCTTCAGAACCAAAGGTTCTTTTTGAGTAAATCCTATCTAAGTATAAACTATAAAATAAGTCAAAATTATAAAGAATAAAGCACACTGAACTACAAATTACAACAGAAAGAAAGTACCCCTGTCTAACCTAATTGATTACTGCTGTGAACTAAAGACCATTAAAAAGTTGACAATTCATCCAATTGTCTCCCGAGCAAAGCTCAAGTTTAATTAACTAAATAATTAACACTTTGAAGAATATTGAGAAAAAACAGTTAATTGCCTGACAACTACTAAACATTACCCAGTGAAATAATTAGCATCACCTCCAATAGACACACACGTTGCTTACTGCTTATTGTGAGAAGTCATGCCTTATCATCACTGTGAAATCATGCCATATAATAACTAACGAAGGATATTCTTCATTTTCTTCCATTACTATCACGCCTCCGTCTCATGCACATCATAATTGATAAAAATTCTGGGATAACATCAATAAACCCTGTTTGGGATAGGTAATAACTTAATATTTTTCCTTACGACAAATAAATCAGTCATAAAACTATTATTAGTCTAGTATGTATATAATTATAAAAAAATGCAAACCAAGCCAGCAACTAGCAAACCAAGCCAGCAACTAGCAAACCAAGCCAGCAACTAGCAAACCAAGCCAGTAACTAGCAAACCACGCCAGTAACTAGCAAACCACGCCAGTAACTAGCAAACCACGCCAGTAACTAGCAAACCACGCCAGCAACTAGCAAACCAAGCCAGCAACTAGCAAACCAAGCCAGCAACTAGCAAACCAAGCCAGCAACTAGCAAACAAAGCCAGCAACTAGCAAACGAAGCCAGCAACTAGCAAACAAAGCCAGCAACTAGCAAACAGAGCCAGCAACTAGAAAACCAAGCCAGTAACTAGCAAACCAAGCCAGCAACTAGCAAACAAAGCCAGCAACTAGCAAACAAAGCCAGCAACTAGCAAACAAAGCCAGCAACTAGCAAACAAAGCCAGCAACTAGCAAACCAAGCCAGCAACTAGCAAACCAAGCCAGCAACTAGCAAACCAAGCCAGCAACTAGCAAACCAAGCCAGCAACTAGCAAACAAAGCCAGCAACTAGCAAACGAAGCCAGCAACTAGCAAACAAAGCCAGCAACTAGCAAACAGAGCCAGCAACTAGAAAACCAAGCCAGTAACTAGCAAACCAAGCCAGCAACTAGCAAACCAAGCCAGCAACTAGCAAACCAAGCCAGCAACTAGCAAACCAAGCCAGTAACTAGCAAACCAAGCCAGTAACTAGCAAACCAAGCCTGGTTACCCGAATGACTGCTGGGCAACAATTGACTAGTAGTCAATTACAAGATGGCACTAGTGACTAGTAGTTAATTACAAGATGGCACTACTGACTAGTAGTCAGTTACAGGATGGCACTACTGACTAGTAGTCAATTACAGGATGGCACTAGTGACTAGTAGTCAATTACAGGATGGCACTAGTGACTAGTAGTCAATTACAGGATGGCACTAGTGACTAGAAGTTAATTACAAGATGGCACTAGTGACTAGCAGTCAATTACAGGATGACACTAGTGACTAGTAGTCAATTACAGGATGGCACTAGTGACTAGTAGTCAATTACAGGATGGCACTAGTGACTAGTAGTCAATTACAGGATGGCACTAGTGACTAGTAGTTAATAACAGGATGGCACTAGTGACTAGTAGTTAATAACAGGATGGCACTAGTGACTAGTAGTTAATTACAATAGCAGGGTAAGTTGCTGCTGGCACTACCAGTAACTGGCTGGCCTTGCTTGGTGAGACCAACGTCCTACCAGCACACCAAGCTACACCTACACTAGCTAAGGGAACATCTTAGTACAACTAGTGAAAGAGAGAAAATGACTACTGAATAGGAAAAATAGCTTACCCTCACTGTACAGTTAGCAGTTAGAGGCTACAGCTACCCTCACTGTACAGTTAGCAGTTAGAGGCTACAGCTACCCTCACTGTACAGTTAGCAGTTAGAGGCTACAGCTACCCTCACTGTACAGTTAGCAGTTAGAGGGTACAGCTACCCTCACTGTACAGTTAGCAGTTAGAGGGTACAGCTACCCTCACTGTACAGTTAGCAGTTAGAGGCTACAGCTACCCTCACTGTACAGTTAGCAGTTAGAGGCTACAGCTACCCTCACTGTACAGTTAGCAGTTAGAGGCTACAGCTACCCTCACTGTACAGTTAGCAGTTAGAGGCTACAGCTACCCTCACTGTACAGTTAACAGTTAGAGGCTACAGTTACCCTCACTGTACAGTTAGCAGTTAGAGGCTACAGCTTACCCTCACTGTACAGTTAGCAGTTAGAGGGTACAGTTACCCTCACTGTACAGTTAGCAGTTAGAAGGTACAGCTTACCCTCACTATTTAAGACATTAATATTCTCAGTTTGGTGATTACAGCATTAGTCTCAAATTGCGAGAAAAAAGGTACTTTTGTTCCGTACGTTTGATCTAGTGACTAACTGAGGTACAGGTAACAGTTACACTAGGAAGTGAAGAGCTAACTGCAGTAGGAAGGTATCCTACGTCTGTCCTTATCCTTTATTCCTAACTATGCAGTTATAGATAGCAACAAAAAAGTCTTCAATGTGCGTGGAATTAATTAACGAATTAAATCAAAGACTTCAGTCATTGGATTTTTTTTTAGTTTTATAGAGATAATTTACGAAATTAGATAATTATTATAATTAGGAGAGTTTAACGTATGATTTAACCTCTCAAGGCCATATCGATGACGTCAAAATGAAAAGCAAGAGACTCGAAAAAGCATTGAAAAAAAATTAGCTCCATGAACAAAGCCTATGTTCAAGAATGCAGAAAAGCTCCGTAAATGGAGTTAGTTACCACGGTTGGAAGAGGAAAATGAAGAGGTGATGGTAAATGAAGCATACGAGTCTACCCAACACAAAATCTAAGACAAGGTGTCGGTAATAAAATGCACGTTATCGCACTTTGTCAGAGTAAAGTCTCTCACGGTTCGCTAGACACCTCAGTATTTTTCTAGTTAATTTGTCTAACTAGTGAGATGTAAACAACTAATTAATTAGGTGATTCATTGCAGAAAAATTCATAGAAACTTCAAAGTTACATCGACAGCTGTGAGGTGAATGGTAACCACTAGAAATGATAGAGAATGAACAGCCATGTGCAGGCAATGGAACTGGCAAATTAATACAGAGCGAACAGTTTCTTTTTCAAACATTATAATTTAAAAGAAATACTTTAGTTGTTATGAATGAGATAGCAAGGAAATAAAGTTATGCATAGAAGATATACTGATTATTTCCCCAATTACGATGGGATAATTAGTGTTGTATTTACATGCATTATCAGCATGAGGTATAACCCGGTAATTAGAATAATGACATCTACCGTATTGACTAATTACCGAGGTGATACGAGTGGCACAAGGTTATGGCACTTAGAGTTCTTTCCCAGGCAATTACGAGGAGAGTTTGTGAGCTACGGTAATAATTACAGGATAGAGAGAAAAGATACAGTAAAGGTCAGTGGAGAAAAGATACAGTAAAGGTCAGTGGAGAAAAGATACAGTAAAGGTCAGTGGAGAAAAGATACAGTAAAGGTCAGTGGAGAAAAGATACAGTAAAGGTCAGTGGAGAAAAGATACAGTAAAGGTCAGTGGAGAAAAGATACAGTAAAGGTCAGTGGAGAAAAGATACAGTAAAGGTCAGTGGAGAAAAGAAACAGTAAAGGTCAGTGGAGAAAAGATACAGTAAAGGTCAGTGGAGAAAAGATACAGTAAAGGTCAGTGGAGAAAAGATACAGTAAAGGTCAGTGGAGAAAAGATACAGTAAAGGTCAGTGGAGAAAAGATACAGTAAAGGTCAGTGGAGAAAAGATACAGTAAAGGTCAGTGGAGAAAAGATACAGTAAAGGTCAGTGGAGAAAAGATACAGTAAAGGTCAGTGGAGAAAAGATACAGTAAAGGTCAGTGGAGAAAAGATACAGTAAAGGTCAGTGGAGAAAAGATACAGTAAAGGTCAGTGGAGAAAAGATACAGTAAAGGTCAGTGGAGAAAAGATACAGTAAAGGTCAGTGGAGAAAAGATACAGTAAAGGTCAGTGGAGAAAAGATACAGTAAAGGTCAGTGGAGAAAAGATACAGTAAAGGTCAGTGGAGAAAAGATACAGTAAAGGTCAGTGGAGAAAAGATACCGTAAAGGTCAGTGGAGAAAAGATACAGTAAAGGTCAGTGGAGAAAAGATACAGTAAAGGTCAGTGGAGAAAAGATACAGTAAAGGTCAGTGGAAAAAAGATACAGTAAAGGTCAGTGGAGAAAAGATACAGTAAAGGTCAGTGGAGAAAAGATACAGTAAAGGTCGGTGGAGAAAAGATACAGTAAAGGTCAGTGGAGAAAAGATACAGTAAAGCTCAGTGGAGAAAAGATACAGTAAAGGTCAGTGGAGAAAAGATACAGTGAAACTCAGTGGAGAAAAGATACAGTAAAGCTCAGTGGAGAAGAAAGATACAGTAAAGGTCAGTGGAGAAAGATACAGTAAAGGTCAGTGGAGAAAAGAAACAGTAAAGGTCAGTGGAGAAAGATACAGTAAAGGTCAGTGGAGAAAGATACAGTAAAGGTCAGTGGAGAAAAGATACAGTAAAGGTCAGTGGAGAAAGATAAAGTAAAGGTCAGTGGAAAAAAGATACAGTAAAGGTCAGTGGAGAAAGATACAGTAAAGGTCAGTGGAAAAAAGATACAGTAAAGGTCAGTGGAGAAAGATACAGTAAAGGTCAGTGGAGAAAAGATACAGTAAAGGTCAGTGGAGAAAGATACAGTAAAAGTCAGTGGAGAAAAGATACAGTAAAGGTCAGTGGAGAAAAGATACAGTAAAGGTCAGTGGAGAAAAGATACAGTAAAGTTCAGTGGAGAAAAGATACAGTAAAGGTCAGTGGAGAAAAGATACAGTAAAGCTCAGTGGAGAAAGATACAGTAAAGGCCAGTGGAGAAAGATACAGTAAAGGTCAGTGGAGAAAAGATACAGTAAAGGTCAGTGGAGAAAGATACAGTAAAGGTCAGTGGAGAAAAGATACATTAAAGGTCAGTGGAGAAAAGATACAGTACAGGTCAGTGGAGAAAGATACAGTAAAGGTCAGTGGAGAAAAGATACAGTAAAGGTCAGTGGAGAAAGATACAGTAAAGGTCAGTGGAAAAAAGATACAGTAAAGGTCAGTGGAGAAAGATACAGTAAAGGTCAGTGGAGAAAAGATACAGTAAAGGTCAGTGGAGAAAGATACAGTAAAGGTCAGTGGAAAAAAGATACAGTAAAGATCAGTGGAGTAAGATACAGTAAAGGTCAGTGGAGAAAGATACAGTAAAGGTCAGCCAATCAGGAATTGATGTAAATGTTAAATTTAAAAAGAAAATAGCTTAATAATAATATGTTTACGTAATATTTTTACCTTTCTTTAATCTGTTTTTTTTTTTTTTTTTTTTTTTGTTAGACTGCATCACACGAATAGTATTTAGAGCTTCCATAGGAAACAATCTAACGAGTTTGGACCATGTTATACCATAAGTCAGTCAAAACAAAATTTGGCTTAGATTTCAAAAGATCGAAACTCAGATATGTCTAATTGGCTTCAAATTTCATATTAATTCTTATGATCCCATATAAGCTTTGGCTTGAAATCTTCAAAAATGAGCCAAGATTGGCTAGGATTAAAATTTGTGAAATTTTGGGTCAAATTGGCTCACCATTGCTGAGCTATAGTGTAAAAACAGGGATCCGGAAAATTGAACGAAAGCAATTTATCGAATGGAAAATTGGTCGAATGGAAAATTGATCGAAAAGAAAATTGAGCGAACAACAATTGATCGAATGGAGAATTGATCGAACCATAATTGATCGAAAATGATAATGGATCAATTTACACTAATTGACGATAACTAAAACCATGGATTACCAGAGAAACTTACTTGCAATATATTACAGCTAGTAGATCTTGTTACCATGATTTGCACACAATAATAATAATTTATATAACAATAATACAGGGTGGGGCGTAAGTTTGGAAGCAAATGAAAGTGCATATTATAATCCAATGAAAAATATATTTAATAATTTACAGTTATGTTTTATTACATAAGGGTTTTAAGAATTCAAAAATCATAAATTTATTCAAAATGCCCCCCCCCCCCCTTGTTTTTAATAACAGCCTCAAATCTCCTCCGAACTCCTCCTACTGCGGCACGCAACTGTTCTTGTGAAATTTCCTTCCAAGATCTCTGGAGCAAACGCTTTAAATCATCCACACTGCGATGGAATTCACCACAGGCCTTTGATTCAAGAATGGACCATACCGAAAAGTCCATAGGATTAACATCTGGAGAGCAGGGAGGCCACATTTCTTTGGACCAAAACCGTGGAAGATGGTCATGGCACCAGTTTTGAGTGACATTTGCAGTATGTGAAGTCGCGCCGTCTTGCTGAAATGTCCATAGAGTGTCATTACCGCAGTGATCCTTAGCTGACTCCAACATTGGCGTCAAAATATTCTCAATATAACATTTAGCATTGATTTTGGCGCCTTGTTCAACAAAAATTAAAGGAGATCTCCAAGTTTCTGAAACGGTGGCCCAGACCATTACTGAAGCAGGTTTCATGGTTCTGTGGACAGTTTTTTGGTTGTATGGGATGGCTTTTGCACTTTTACCAATTATTCTGTCATTCCTCCGGTTGTGAGCCATTTCCACTGTGAAAATTTTTTCGTCAGGCCAAAAAATTTCACCAGCCGTGCAAGACTTCAATTCAATCAGAAATGCTTTGCTTCTCTCCAATCTCTTTTTCTCTACAGCTTCTGACAGAGTCTGTCTCTTATAGAGGGTGAAAGAGGACAACTTTAGGTTTTCTTTGACAACTCTTCTCATTGGTCTGGGACTCACATTAGCTGTTTTGGCTAACAATCGTATTGACCTTTTCGGGTTCCTCCTGATCTTCTCTCGGGCACATTTTATCAGTTGTTTGGTGCGTTGTGAGCGTGGTCTACCACTTCTTGGACGATCAGTCAAGTCTCCTCTCTCATTAAAACGCTTCACACACTTCCAAACAGTCGATATCGCTATTGAGAGAGTCTTTGAAATGACGGAATCTGACTTCCCGGCACAGTGTAGAGCAATAATGGCTTCTCTTTTGTCTGACATTTTTGAATTGACTAAATTTTTGAAAAAAATAACACTGCCACGTCATAATGTAGTGTCTCTACTATAGTTCAAACCCTATCACCTACCTAATTAGAAACTTATTTTTAAGAATTATATTAATGTTTGAAAAATTGCTTCCAAACTTACTCCCCACCCTGTATTTACCGAACGGAACCTGATGAAACCTAATGGAACCTTATGGAACCTGATAGAGCCTAATGGAATACCGAATGGAGTCCTCCCCTTGATCCTACCCACCTAGCCAAATAGGGTGTTTGTGCCAGTAATCGGCATACCTCTAGTAATCGGAATAGCAGACACATTGAGCATAATTTTCTATATAATATATTAAGGAATAGAGGCATACGTACTAAATTATTAAAGAATCAAGCACTATAATTGATTAGTAATTCTTTCTAATCATTTAACCACACAAATTAACAGGTAGCTTCCAATCATTGTCGGAAAGTCAAGTTATAGGTCAGTTCGTTGTATTTTTCGTAAGAGAACGGTTCCTCTTTGAAACTCCTGAGTGTGTTTCAGTAGCTTTTAATGTACCAGGTGTATGTTTTTCTAGATGTACAATTTACGGTCTATCAGTGCATTATAAAATTTAAGCAAACAAATACTTACTTTTTATTTAAAATGGTAGTCCGATCACTAGATTATCAGAACATCTAATTTTAATGTTCGGACAGACTGGCCGATTAAACATAGAATCCATCCGTCCACCCTGACGATTACTGGAAAAACTTCCCGTCATGCGTCCGATAACAAACTGGTATTTTAACTCATTAATTTATATCGTTACATTGACCAATAACATGAATGAATAAATTTTGAGATAGTTAAGCTTGTATATTCTCCGAATAAAGTACGTTATTACATATGATAACAATATATGATTACTTTAACGTCAAATATATAAATATTTTACATAATCATACCCACTTATATAGTGTCACGTGTGAATTATATATGGCGTTTGTCAATAACCAAAATACGTAAAATTCAATCAGAAGGATTTAGAATCAACAGAAAACCGGACTTCCACTCCAGGTTGTGACGTCATTAATAGCGACAAAGAATGGTTGAATCTACATCATAATAGTGGAAGAGGGCAAACTAGAGGGAATGTAGACGGCATATATATCGGCATTTATTTTATAAGGGGACATTCGAATTATGTCCCGTTTAAACTTAAACAAAGCAACAGTTATTTAGGGGCCGAAAATTACTTTTTCAATGAAAATCTAATTGAGGTAAAGCAATTTCAAAATAATTTTTATTAGTAAATAAAATGTGTTATAGACTTATAGTTAGCATTATAATAAGGCTAAGATATCTGCAACTAAATAGACAAGAAATGCACATGACAATTACGGCTTGCTTTTATTTAAGATAGTTACCCCTTTTTTCAGAACTATTATAATCAAAGAAAACGTATAGAGGCTAAAACTAAATTAATTGATATTACTAAATACCAATCTGAGTCTTCTGAGAAATGAATAAAATAAGCATTGATTGTCAATTTTAAAACATCTGAATATAATCTATGTATACTTGGCAGACGAATCAAATATATAATAAACCTTAATTTAAAGTATCCGTTGATTCTTAAAGCGGCCGGGTAATTATTTCCTCTTGCATGTAGAAGGTAGCAGTTGTAGGAGCTTCAGCTTATGTAAATAAATAATCATATTTATATAAAATAACTTAGTTTTCAATTCTGATGTATGGCAAACAACAATGTATAACTTGTTCAAACTTTCGAATGAAATGACAACACTAAAATATAACGTATTTTTAACCATTGACGAAGTCTTTGATTGTGTGTATGGTAGGTAATAATAATATAAACATAATACTTACCATTACTTAGTACAGTAGGAATTACGTTAATAAAAAATACATATTGATTGTATAGATATTAGGTTATGACTAAATCTATTACTAGTAATTAGAAGCGGGAGAATAATTATACTATATACTATTATATTAATCAGTCACTAATCAACAAGTATGACGAACATTAGTTCCTTATGATTGGCCACCTGACGATAATAGAATTGGAAGTGACCGAACATAGATATTGCTATGACGATTACTAGCATTTTAGACTAATGGGACATTTTTACTTTTAATTGCATAAGTAATAATATAAATGTGTTTATGTGTAAAGCGATTTGAAAGATAAAAATTCCAGCTTTCTAATTATAGTTCCATCGCGTTGGTAGCGTTTATAAGTGACTCGTTATTGGTATTTGTTTGTAATTTATCCTTAAGTGACCGATTACTGGCACAAACACCCTAGAGGTGGGAATACCATTCGGTATTCCACTAGGTTTCATTAGGTTTCATTCGGTAAATAGTCCTGGAACTATTTACCGAATGGAACCGAATGGAAGTTATTTTTCCCCGAATAGAGGTGGGTAGGATCAAGGGTAGGACTCCATTCGGTATTCCATTAGGTTCCAATAGTTTCCATCAGGTTTCATTAGGTTCCATTAGGTTTCATTAGGTTCCATTCGGTAAATAGTCCTACCCGTACCTATGTCACACTGGAAATGCACGCTAAATCAATGAGTGAAGTTTAGGTAATTTCTTTGTAATACCCACCATTTCAATTAAAAACTACCAATTAATAATATTCCTCTTTCTTAAAGAGTTTTATTGTAGTATCAAAGATATATTTAAATCTTTGACAATAATCATATAATGCATCACAATGACAACTATTGTTGTGAAATTAAAACGTGTAGATATAAAGTACCTAGAAAATTGCAGCATGATTTTAAATGCATTTATACATTGTAAAACTGAAGTAAATACAATATTCTAATGAAGCGCTTAGCCAAGCAGTATGTAGAAATAACACAGAAATAGGCTATGGTCCTATTTGAAGAAATGCAATGAGAAAGTGGTCCCAGCATTCAGTTTTTGTGGTCACTCTAAGTTGTTGTGGATTGGTAACTTTGGGGTTAGGGTAAGTTACGAATTATCAGTCAGTTCCACATCTTCGGTCAGTTCCACATCTTCCGTCAAATAAGAAAACAAATAATAATTATTATACAGTTTTTTCTTGTATGACCGAATCTGATCGATAATTCGTAACTTACCCTAGAGTTAGGTATTTAAAATGCTGCACATAGCAACTAATACTGGCTAGGAGAAGGTAAGTAGGTAAAAGAAAATATCACGATGCATGATTATCCATTGAACTGCAGAAAATTAAATTCATTGACGAAAAGCAGGAGTTAATAAATAATTTACCTACTTTACTACCTATAGGTAAATAACCTCTAACTAACAATTAAACTCAAATCAAGTGAAAAGATTTAATTATATTTACCTTGTTTAAGCATATTTCCTCTTTGTAAAACATCGGTCATTTTGATTAACTATAAAATCATTGAGTTTAATATATAACTGCCCATGCAATAACTACTCTACACACAACTAGAGCTGCACAGACACACACAACCCTCACTGTCACACTGCTGAACTGAAACTATATGAGTTGAGTCTATGACTGAATGAACACTAATTTACTAAACTGGATAGTAACAAATAAACTAAATAAGCTGGCCATTTTCTGTTTGCAAAACCTCATTACATTGAACTCTTAATGTACTGTGGTTACCTTTACAGTTTATTCGTGTTACATATAATATTGTGTCGGATGTGTACACAGTATATAAAATGTTACCTATATATTACCATAGTTATGCAGAACTTAAAACAGTTCATAATTATTTTGGTCCAGTTCGGTTCAAGAAACTGGAATATAAAATATTAACTTTTTTGCTGAAATTGGTCAATGCATTTACAAAATTTAATTACGAGATAAATTTTCTCAATGATTTACATTAATAAAACGGATAAAAAGAGATATCTTTGCATCAAATTATATAGGAGTGAATATCTTTTTATTGAAAATTGGATCATTTCTGAGTTATCGGACAGTTCCGCATTTTCACTCTTAATTTATTTGTTTATTTAATTTTTATTTTTATTGGTATTTATAATACTTGTAGGTATCATGGATACCAATTAAAATGAAGGGTTATATAATTTCTTAATTGATCGAAAATGTAGAAGCGTCCGATAATTCAGACCGTAGCACCACTCTTGACATTTCAAGAGCAGCTTTTTTTTAGGTGCAGTGGTTGGTTACTTTCCACAGCACTGACATTGTTATTAAATGGAGAAAGTTATGTGGGTCACAATAGTGTGCACTGAAACCGAAACAAAACAAGTCAGGGCATTGGGGAGCACGTGTCTAAACACCACTAAACCATGGGGAAAACACCACTCAACCATGGGGAAAACACCACTCAACCATGGGGAAAACACCACTACACCATGGGGAAAACACCATTAAATCATGGGAATAACACCACTAAATCATGGGGAAAACACCACTCAACCATGGGGAAAACACCACTAAACCATGGGGAAAACACCACTAAACCATGGGGAAAACACCACTCAACCATTGGGAAAACACCACTAAATCATGGGGAAAACACCACCAAACCATAGGGAAAACACCACTAAATCATGGAGAAAACACCACTACACCATGGGGAAAACACCACTCAACCATGAGGAAAACACCACTAAACCATGGGGAAAACACCACTAAACCATGGGGAAAACATCACTCAATCATGGAGTAAACACCACTAAATCATGGGGAAAACACCACTAAACCATGGGAAAAACACCACTCAACCATTGGGAAAACACCAATAAATCATGGGGAAAACACCACCAAACCATAGGGAAAACACCACTAAATCATGGAGAAAACACCACTAAATCATGGGGAAAACACCACTAAACCATGAGGAAAACACCACTAAATCATGGGGAAAATACCACTAAACCATGGGGAAAATACCACTAAACCAAGAGGAAAACCATGGGGAAAACACAACCAAACCATGGGAAAACACCACTTAACCATGGGGAAAACACCACTACACCATGGGGAAAACAACACTCAACCATGGGGAAAACACCACTAAACCATGGGGAAAACAACACTCAACCATGGGGAAAACACCACCAAACCATGGGGAAAACACCACCAAACCATGGGGAAAACACCACTAAACCATGGGGAAAACACCACTAAATCATGGTATAATAACTTGTAGGTAAATTTTACCCTCAGATCGCAATGGTATATTAACTTGTAGGTAAATTTTACCCTCAGATCGCAATGGTATAATAACTTGTAGGTAAATTTTACCCTCAGATCGCAATGGTATAATAACTTGTAGGTAAATTTTACCCTCAGATCGTAATGTTGTATATTATGGACACATACAAATTTGTACGACAAAATAGAGTTTCATACAATATCTATATTTACATCAATACAAATAATATTCCACTACAGATGACTCTTACGGTGAAGAACATTCATATAATATCCATTTAGCTTATTCAAAATTCTGGAAATTGTAAATACTATAGAAAATTGGGTGACGAATCCGTCCACTTCGTTTGTTTATGGTTAATGTTGTTGATTTAGTAATTAATGGAGAGAGTTAAAGTGAGTCACTCTAACTCTACCATTTACCTAATGTAATTATAGTCCTTTCTATTGCAGTATTGCCATTACGACGGAATAATAGTGACAGGAAATCTGCAAGTGAATTCAGCGACTGCGTAACATTAGACCCAATCCATAGACGCAGATTGTCGCTAGTTTCTCTAAAGGTTTGATCACAACAAAGACTTTCTCGCGAGACAATGAGAGGCATGACAATGCCTTAACTTTCTTCGGCCCGGTAATAAGAATATTAAACGCTAAGCACCCATTGCTGAGAAAGAGAACCTATTACACTCTATATACTTTATGATCCATTGTTATTATAAAAATGCTTTTGAAATACAGATCATTATTTTGCCAGCGTACTTAATCTAAATTTGAAACCCCGTATATATTTGCTTACCAGTTTTCTTGTCGCCGACAGCCATCTTGCAACCGGTATTCGTATTTTCTCGATTTTCTTCGAAATAAACGGCAAATTCCTTGGCACTTGACCCTGACATGGAATGGTACTTTGATCCCCTGAGTTTCTTAGTGAGTTTAGCAGCCAATTTGTGACCAATGGAGTGTGAGAATGTTTGAGAGAGTTGGTAAGCAGAGAAGAGAGAGGAGGAGCTAGAAGCTGGTGAGGAAGGTAGAGCTGCTAGTGATAGGGTGGAGGAGTGGTGGTCAGCCCTCTGTTTGTCCTTAGTGAGATCGAGAGAAGAGTTGTACTTCTTATCAATCTTTTCGAAATTTGGACTTCTACATTCCTGATTGTCATATGAAACCAATACTGATGAATTATTGTCTGAATAACCATCATTGTAGAAATTGAATCCCATTTTCATTGGTTTGGCTTCTAATAGAAAATCTTCACATTTTGATAAATTGGATTTATCCAAAGATCTGTCTAACAAATTCTCAGCAGATCGATACAATAAGTCATCTTCTACTTCAGATTTAGCAATAGCAAGATTTACAATATTTGAAGGAGAACTGATGACTTTATTTCCTTCTTCAATAGCTATCGAATAGTCCTCTTCACAGTTATTTAAACTGCTAGATTGTTCCAATTCACTAAAACCCAAAGCACTATCAACTTGTGAGTCATACTCTCCTTTTCCACCAATATTCTGATGTGAATTAGTAACCATTTCAATATTGTCCTCTTTGTCGTCAGAAGCAATATTTGGATCATCTAATTCTTCCGTTTCAATATGTTTTTCTTCAATGGAAACTCTTCCAAGGTCTGTAACATTTTCTTTTGAAGTTAATTCAGCAGAATCTGACTTTAGTATGTTTTCAGATGATTTTGAAAGCAGTAAAGAATGGTGCTTTGGAGTACGATTTGACTCGCCAGGAAGAAATTTTCCAGTCACAGGCAAACTGAAATTCTCATTATTATTTTCTAATTTATTCCCAAAATTATAGATCTTTAAATTTTGTTTGGATTTATTTTCTCTTGCATTGCGTGTAGTGTTAGACTTCAATAAATTGTCCTCAGATTTGCTCAAATTTTTCGTCGATTTCGTTTGTTCTTTTTTCTGAATGGTATCGTAATAGGGTAATTGCATGTGAGAAGACCTGAATAACCGGGGAGGTTCATTCTTAATTCTCTTTAGTGATTCACTGCTCTCTTTCTTCTTTTCTCGGTATTGCAAACCTATCTTCTTATTTTCAATGTTTCTTGCTCTTTGGTAATTGGGTTTCACTGATTTCGAGTCATGTGATTTGTTCTTAGATTCTGTGGCTTCGATACTTCTAATCATTGGAATTCTAGATTTATTCGCCGAATTGTTACTAGCATTTCCTTTGAGACAACTGGAATTACCACTATATTTCTTAGCTTTTGAGTTTCGCTCGGACGAGTTGGTTGGTATTGAAGTTTTCAAAATGGAATCCACATTATGAGTTCCTTTAATTTTGTTTCTATTATAGCTTGATGAGTTTCCAGACTCAGGTTTGACACTGGTTTCGTTCACATTTGATCTTCTATGAACTTGTTTTGAAATATTGGTGTCCCCTCTACTTATTTTGGAAGGATGCAGAGACTTTGAAATGTTTAGCTTTGGAATACTATTATCAACTAGTGGTCTGTTAATGGATTGTTTCAAACTCTCCAAGCCACTATGACTGCTTTCTCTCTTCTTACCAACATATTTAGTTGGTAAATTGCTACTAACACTACCTATAGAGGCCTCTGACGTCACTAGTCTCTTATTCAATTTACTGAGTTTGGATCTGCTTACATCGGGAATATTAGATTCTAATGATTTAGGAATTTTAACAGGAATATCTGTAGTTTCTTTGCCGTTAAATCTTTGGTGTTTAAGTTTGGTAGGATGGTTGTAGGTGCTGATGTTCCTAATTCCGTTAGGGGAAGCACGCGATTCAGCATAGAAACTGTTGGTGGTGATAGGACTCAGGGATACCAATCTAGGATCAACCTCTTCTCTCTTTTGAAAAAGCCGCATTGCTCCTATTTCCTGAAAACAGAGAAAATATTCGGTTAGATTTAAAATGAAATATATTCAACAGAAAATATGGAGTATGGATACATAAAATTAACTTCAAAAATAAATAAAAAGTTAACAAAATAAAAACTCATAACCAATGAACAATGGACGTATTATTCAATATTTTTAGAAGCCACGTTAAAATACTGAAGTCTCACCCGCATTCATTTTCTTTGAATCTTCTGATAGAAAAAGAGAAGTTTTAGCACAGACTGAACTAAAGATAACAGACTGACAAACCAAATTGTTGACATTTGTTAACAACAATAGCATAGATAATTATAAATAAAATGATGTTGAGACTTGATGACATAATAACGAAATATATCTACAATGACAAAACATAATTGGAAATTTTCCAATGAGGAAAACTAGTAATTGCTCAAAGAATTGGAGAGGTATTTGCAAGCAATTTGACAGCAATATATACATATAATAATATATTCTTCAGTTGGTAGGTTGGTGTGAATTTGCTTTTACAGAAAACGGTAACAGTAACAAAAATAAAACAACAAAATTGAAATGAGATATTAAATATTAATGCTTATTATTTGTTATTGAAAGTATAAGAGACTTACTACTTAAACTGATATTTATATATTATTGTCACAAACTATCGATATATTTAGGGAAATATAACTAGGTACTGTTTAAATTATTTATAAATTATATTTCTTATTTCGGTACAAAGAGAAGAATTATAATATTTACATAGCCACGTAGTATAGCCACATAGCATAGCCACATAGTATAGCCACATAGTACTGTATAGCCACATAGTATAGCCACATAGCATAGCCACATAGCATAGCCACATAGTATAGCCACATAGTATAGCCACATAGCATAGCCACATAGCATAGCCACATAGTATAGTCACATAGTACTGTATAGCCACATAGTATAGCCACATAGTATAGCCACATAGCATAGCCACATAGCATAGCCACATAGTATAGCCACATAGTATAGCCACATAGCATAGCCACATAGCATAGCCACATAGTATAGTCACATAGTACTGTATAGCCACATAGTATAGCCACATAGTATAGCCACATAGTATAGTCACATAGTATAGCCACATAGCATAGCCACATAGCATAGCCACATAGTATAGTCACATAGTATAGCCACATAGTATAGTCACATAGTATAGCCACATAGTATAGCCACATAGTATAGCCACATAGTATGTGAGATGTTTAGTTTTGGTATCCAAACAAAATAGAGAAAGTGACTGGGTAAAATAGGCAAACTTTTCACTTTCTTGTAGTACACACACACACCTACACACACTGTGAGTACACACACTGTGAGTACACACACACTGTGAGTACACACACTGTGAGTACACACACACTGTGAGTACACACATACTGTGAGTACACACACACACTGTGAGTACACCTATACTGTGAGTACACACACTGTGAGTACACACACTGTGAGTACACACACTGTGAGTACAGGTACACACACACTGTATAAACAATTTTTGTGTAGTTTAGAAATAGGAAGATTGCTTTAAATAAAGTAAAGCAATAAAGTAACATTTGCCATCACTAAATTATTAATTATCAAGAAAATGTGAGGGGGGGGGGTTTGACTAAAATAATGACAATTCTGTCACCAAGTCACCAATGGTATCTAATTATTATTTATAGTAAGTTTCTCTTTCCAATGTCCTTATTTAGTCTTCCTTTTCATGACGAGAATACATTAGAACAAATGCATCTGGAGACATTTGGCAACAATCGACGAAAGGCTTGACAATTGGTAACCATTTTCCTCTTTGAACATTAATTGTTAATAGAAGAAGATTGGTGATATCACTAACATTTGAAGAGGGTAAAATTAATGAAAATTTCCTGGTTATAATTCAAAGTGATATGCTCATGGTTGCAAAAAAGCTACTTCGAACTGGCTCAGAGACAGGACAGAGTAACAGTATATAGGAGATAGAAGGTGATGAGGGGTGCCTGTTACACCCAAAGGATCATTCAGGAATGTCCCTCAAGCTGTCCTCTGATATCACTCTGCTGTGTGTCAAGTCATGCGTGTTCAAATGGTATGTTAACGAAAAAAGTCGAGTCGAAAGAGGTCAGCACGATAGCCGACAAGAAGAAGGAGGAAGGTATTCATTTAATATGCGAGAGAATCTTTCTAGCTAGCTGATTGCTGAAGGTTTGCATTATTGGTAATGTTCTTAGGGAGAAGGGTTAGTCTCGGCAGTAGGTTTTATGAATGGATATTCGTTCTCTCGAGTCAATATCTCCTCCTTCCCCTTTCACGAGGCCAATCAACACGCCGGGGAAGGATACTCTAAAAAGTAACAGATTCTTTGAGTCCAGGGCAAGCTTCAATTCCTACAGAAAAGCCACATGACGTCAAGCCGAGCCAGGAATTTTTTCAGGTCCGAGTCGTTACCAATCCCTTTAGTTTTTCATTGTAGAATTGGCAATGAATTGTCACGTGGTACCAGCTGTAGAATCGAGTGAACCAGTGGGGAAGAGAAGGGTCCTAGCTAGCTATTCTCCTCCAGGAGGAGAGTAAGGAAGGATGTCTTTGCTGCTGACTGTGATAAAATATCCTCCCCACCAGGTGTGACCCCTTAGCGGAATGAAGTGGTGCAGATGGCATAGATAGTGTTGTCGGTAAGTTATTTTTTCAATGAAACAATTTATCAAGAAATAAAATACAAATTAAAAAGATTATAAATTTAATAAGTGACTAAAGCATTCAAGGCCCGAGAAGCATTGAATAAGTGTACATCAGTACCATGATTGATTTCTTTGTACACGTACAACTTAATACTGATTTGGTAATAGAAAAGATCGTTTAATTTCAAATTGTCCTGATAAAATAATGCTGAAGCATGACTATTGTGAACTATTTAAATTGCACATTTCTGACCTTTGAATATTACTTTATTATTTATTTATTAGAAATATAAAGATAGATCATTTGATACGAATGGTAAAGTATCGATGTGAGTAATATTCTTATGAGCTATAATGCCGCCTATACCTGATATCAAATGGAGTTATTGTGCTTCTGGCAGCTTTCATACCATTGCAACTAAATTTAAAGAGTGTATAGGTAAAGCAATTTATTTCAATGTGAATTCAAAAACTAAAAAGAATTTTTTAAATAAGATAATTATAAATCTGAACTAATTAATAATATAAAATTTGAATATGTATATTTCTAATGAGAGAGAAATATAACTGTTAACTATTAGATTATTTAGATTATAAAGATCATGCACCCCAGTATAACCTTGTAAAGATCATGCACCCCAGTATAACCTTGTAAAGATCATGCACCCCAGTATAACCTTGTAAAGATCATGCACCCCAGTATAACCTTGTAAAGATCATGCACCCCAGTATAACCTTGTAAAGATCATGCACCCCAATAAAAATCTTGTTAAGATCATGCACCCTAGTAAAAAGCTTGTTAAGATCATGCACCCCAGTAAAAAGCTTGTTAAGATCATGCACCCTAGTAAAAAGCTTGTTAAGATCATGCACACCAGTAAAAAGCTTGTTAAGATCATGCACCCTAGTAAAAAGCTTGTTAAGATCATGCACCCCAGTAAAAAGCTTGTTAAGATCATGCACCCTAGTAAAAAGCTTGTGAAGATCATGCACCCCAGTAAAAAGCTTGTTAAGATCATGCACCCTAGTAAAAAGCTTGTTAAGATCATGCACCCCAGTAAAAAGCTTGTTAAGATCATGCACCCCAGTAAAAAGCTTGTTAAGATCATGCACCCTAGTAAAAAGCTTGTTAAGATCATGCACCCCAGTAAAAAGCTTGTTAAGATCATGCACCCTAGTAAGAAGCTTGTTAAGATCATGCACCCCAGTTAAAAGCTTGTTAAGATCATGCACCCTAGTAAAAAGCTTGTTAAGATCATGCACCCCAGTTAAAAGCTTGTTAAGATCATGCACCCCAGTAAAAAGTTTGCACCCAAGAGTGCCTTTGTGCCTGTATCTGTGATACAACAATGGGTGTTATATATTGGAGTTAATAAAGTTTATACCTTTCAAATATGGCTCACACAAAATATTTCAAGAAATAGTTCTTCCCCTTATGAACAGCGATTCAGCTACAGTCATACGATGGTTGCAGGAGAAGAGGCTATTGAAAACAGAAAATAATAAATAGTAATATTTAAAAAAATGTTTAATTACTCCTATTATTCATTCATTTAATCTTGTTAAGAACATGCACCCCAGTGAAAAGATTGTTAATATCATGCACCCCAATAACATCTGGAGTTCGTGATCTTAACATGATCCCTATACCAAAACATAGATAATGCCTAACTAATAATCATTATTAATATATTAATAGGTTTAAAGATGACATTTTCCACCCAATTTCATATAGATACATTGCATCTACACTTTCCTAACTAGTTTTAGTGTTCCATTGGAGGTTCTAGTTAGTTCTAGTGTTCCATTGGAAGTTCTAGTTAGTTCTAGTGTTCCATTTGTGGTTCTAGTTGTTCTTGGGTGGCTAATGAACATCTCCACACCTCTTCCATCGTCTGTTCTTCTGTCAGCAGTCACGTATATTCTGCGTCAGTCCGTCACGCCGTGTGATCTCCTCAGGACATTTACCTCACAAACAAAAACTGTAACAGTAACAAGCGCTTGTTGGTGCTAAACCATAGCAGTAACAAGCGCTTGTTGGAGCTAAACAATAACAGAAACAGGCGCTCATTGGTACTAAACCATAAGAGTAACAGGTGCTTATTGGTGCTAAACCATAACCACGTAACAAGCGCTTATTGGTGCTAAACCATAACAGTAACAGGCGCTTAATTATTTGTACTAAACCATAATGGTAACAAGCACTTATTGGTGCTAAACCATATCAGTAACAAGCGCTTGTTGGTGCTAAACCATATCAGTAACAAGCGCTTGTTGGTGCTAAACCATAGCAGTAACCAGCGCTTGTTGGTGCTAAACAATAACAGTTAAAGGCGCTTATTTATTGGTGCTAAACCATATCAGTAACAAACGCTTATTGGTGCTAAACCATAAAATCAACTAGAACTTATTTGTGGTAAAAATGAGCGTTCTTTCTATCTTCATTAATGGACAAGGGCAGAAGAAAACAATTAAATGAAATAGAGGACGGTTTGTAACCCTAACTAACTCACTTCACAATATCCAAAATAACAGTTCACAATAAAGCTCTACTAAATACTTACTTCACAATTTTCAAAAGAACAGTTCACAATAAAGCTCTACTAAATACTTACTTCGCAATATCCAAAAGAACAGTTCACAATAAAGCTCTACTAAATACTTACTTCGCAATATCCAAAAGAACAGTTCTCAATAAAGCTCTACTAAATACTTACTTCACAATTTTCAAAAGAACAGTTCACAATAAAGCTCTACTAAATACTTACTTCGCAATATCCAAAAGAACAGTTCACAATAAAGCTCTACTAAATACTTACTTCGCAATATCCAAAAGAACAGTTCACAATAAAGCTCTACTAAATACTTACTTCACAATATCCAACAGAACAGTTCTCAATAAGTGATCATGTGTATCGAAACAGTGTTTCCTGCAGACGTTAAGCAATGAAGTCTGGGAGTAGATTGTTTCCAAAGAAATGAAGTAACGTCACATCCAACCACCATAACAACCTACCGATTGACTAATGCAGTTAACAGTCAATCAATCATGAGGTACAATGCAGGTGGAGATTTGGAAACAGGCAGTCACTAATGACTAAACAGTCAGTCAATAGCATGACTAAACAGTCAGTCAATAGCATGGCTAAACAGTCAGTCAATAGCATGACTAAACAGTCAGTCAATAGCATGACTAAACAGTCAGTCAATAGCATGGCTAAACAGTCAGCCAACAGCATGACTAAACAGTCAGTCAATAGCATGACTAAACAGTCAGCCAATAGCATGACTAAACAGTCAGCCAATAGCATGACTAAACAGTCAGCCAACAGCATAACTAAACAGTCAGCCAATAGCATGACTAAACAGTCAGCCAACAGCATGACTAAACAGTCAGCCAATAGCATGACTAAACAGTCAGTCAATAGCATGACTAAACAGTCAGCCAATAGCATGACTAAACAGTCAGCCAACAGCATGACTAAACAGTCAGCAAATAGCATGACTAAACAGTCAGTCAATAGCATGGCTAAACAGTCAGCCAATAGCATGACTAAACAGTCAGCCAACAGCATGGCTAAACAGTCAGTCAATAGCATGGCTAAACAGTCAGCCAATAGCATGACTAAACAGTCAGCCAACAGCATGACTAAACAGTCAGCCAATAGCATGACTAAACAGTCAGTCAAAAGCATGACTAAACAGTCAGTCAAAAGCATGACTGCTCTATGGTCAGTAACTAGCCAACTCTCGATTTGTGATAACGTTGGAGTAGTAGTGCTGAAAAGCTTAATAGTTGAAATTCAGTACAGCTGCTACTCCTGAATATAGGAAGCTTTTACTCACATCCTTTCTATGTTCGAATATTTTTCTTTAATGTACACTAGTACGACCCTAATTTTATGAGATTTCTAGCTCCATTTATATCTTGCTAATGAGTTTAAATTAATAAACTAGCTTTGCGTCTGCCCGTATAATTTGGAAGACTCTTGAAAGAGGTTTGTATAAACCTCTTTGAATTAAAACTATTTGTTTTCTAATTTCTATAGAATAAACTAGCGACTGTTCAAGCTGTCGGCAATTACCTAGAATTGGATGGCCTGACTCTTCTTCGTTTTTATCCATACCATTCTGGATTATTTTCTTTTCTAAGGTACATCCCGATATAATTAATAATATTATTTGTTCGAATTTATGGTGGTAAATATATACTTGTATGGCAGTACGTTCTAATATACGACTTATACATCTCAGATAACTAAATAAAGATCTGTAACTTCTTTAAACTATATCACTATATCCTTGAATGACTGATTTCCATTTGAATAATTCTTACACTAGTCTTGAATTTCTCAACTAGTTAATGAGACTGACTGACTAGTGTGACGTCACAGGCCTATAGTCATCGTGTGTGGCTTGTGGAGGTATTTCCTATAGGGGGGAGGGGCAGTACCCACAGGGGGGGGGGGGGGGAGGTCCAGTAGCTTATAATTGGAGGGTTGGAAGATTCCAAAACATTGAAATGGAGTGAGAAAATTATCACAATGACTGTTAGTGAGTAGCACTGACTGTTAGTGAGTAGCACTGACTGTTAGTGAGTAGCACTCACTGTTAGTGAGTAGCACTGACTGTTAGTGAGTAGCACTCACTGTTAGTGAGTAGCACTGACTGTTAGTGAGTAGCACTCACTGTTAGTGAGTAGCACTGACTGTTAGTGAGTAGCACTGACTGTTAGTGAGTAGCACTGGCTGTTAGTGAGTAGCACTGACTGTTAGTGAGTAGCACTGACTGTTAGTGAGTAGCACTGACTGTTAGTGAGTAGCACTGACTGTTAGTGAGTACCACTGACTGTTAGTGAATAGCACTGACTGTTAGTGAGTAGCACTGACTGTTAGTGAGTAGCACTGACTGTTAGTGAGTAGCACTGACTGTTAGTGAGTAGCACTGACTATTAGTGAGTAGCACTGACTGTTAATGAGTAGCACTGACTGTTAGTGAGTAGCACTGACTGTTAGTGAGTAGCACTGACTGTTAGTGAGTAGCACTGACTGTTAGTGAGTAGCACTGACTGTTAGTGAGTACCACTGACTGTTAGTGAATAGCACTGACTGTTAGTGAGTAGCACTGACTGTTAGTGAGTAGCACTCACTGTTAGTGAGTAGCACTGACTGTTAGTGAGTAGCACTGACTGTTAGTGAGTAGCACTGACTGTTAGTGAGTAGCACTCACTGTTAGTGAGTAGCACTGACTGTTAGTGAGTAGCACTGACTGTTAGTGAGTAGCACTGACTGTTAGTGAGTAGCACTGACTGTTAGTGAGTAGCACTGACTGTTAGTGAGTAGCATAATCGCTTTAATTATTTGACAGAAAATGACCAAATTATCACATATTATTGATATAAATTTCATTTTAATTAACTCTACTTCGTGTTGTAAACATCTGTGAGTATTAAAATAATTGTATTACGAATTAAAAAAAACTCCAGCCATCACCCTTCACTATGAGTAGATACACTTTAGTGTGTAGCAAGTAGGTAGCTATAGCACAGAGTGGTGAGATACACTATAGCACTGCATCGCAGGTGGTTAGATAAACATGTGAGTAGAGCTCTACTGGTTCAATAGTCTGTACAAAATATTATCAAAATAATTAGAGTAATAAATTGTATAAGAAACTAGTTTTCTTACGATATTTAAATAACATCTTTATATAAATGATAAGAAATAGTTAATGTTTATTTAAAATAGCAATTAAATGATATTCATTTAAATTACTGATATTTATAAATCAATGTGAATGCGAGGAGATTATAATAAAAAATCTTTGAAAAACTGATTAGATATTACTGGATTGAGAGTATTTCCCCATCACATTCACATATGCTTTAGTTTAGTACCCCTAAGAGATACAGAGGGTGCTAAAGTTGTTACACTCAAACTGCTAAATGTTACTAAAACTCTGACACTATAAATGATGTCACCATTTTTCTCGCTAATGAAATGGAGAAGTGAACTAAAGATATTTGGGTGTGTTTCAATGAGTAAAGAATGGCCTCTTTATACATTATATACCAGGCATTAATAAAAAGATTAAATATATTATTGGAATAAAGAGACAGTGGAGTATTGGTGATTAATTGCATAAATGGAGTGAGTATATATAATATAAATAAATTAAAATAAAGTTAGTAATGTGTAATTGAAAAGAGAGGGATACACTGTACCCCTACCTAATGGATACACTGTACCCCTAACTAATGGATACACTGTACCCCTACCTAATGGATACACTGTATCCCTACCTAATGGATACACAGTACCCTTGCATGTATCCACTGAGTATCCCTTAGGATGTACCCCTTGCATGTATCCACTGAGTATCCCTTAGGATGTACCCTTTGCCAGTATCCACTGAGCATCCCTGAGGATGTACCCCTTGCCTGTATCCATTAAATAGAGCCAAGTGGTAGGTACCAAACTAACCAGACACCAATAAACCAGACCAAAAACAGACGCCCTGGGCACACCCCGTGGATACAGAGACACTAGACAGTGACACCTAAATACAAAGCAAAGGTAGGCTCATGTATGGATGCAGAAAAGCTACTTCTTTGTATAAAATCTAATGATTGTAATATACATTTATTACCACTATAAACCTATGATCCCCATTTCTCGTCACTGTGGACCTATAATCACTATACCTCGTCAGTATAAGTCTATAATCCGGCTCTAGGACAACTGCCATGCGGACAACTGCCATGCGGACAACTGCCATGCGGACAACTGCCATGCGGACAACTACCATGCGGACAACTACCATGCAGACAACTGCCATGCGGACAACTGCCATGCGGACAACTGCCATGCGGACAACTACCATGCGGACATCTACCATGCAGACAACTGCCATGCGGACAACTGCCATGCGGACAACTACCATGCAGACAACTGCCATGCGGACAACTGCCATGCGGACAACTACCATGCAGACAACTGCCATGCGGACAACTGCCATGCGGACAACTACCATGCAGACAACTGCCATGCGGACAACTGCCATGCGGACAACTACCATGCAGACAACTGCCATGCGGACAACTGCCATGCGGACAACTACTATGCAGACAACTACCATGTGAACAACTGCCATACGACACACTACCATGCAGACAACTACCTTGTGGACAACTGCCTAACCTTTCATGGATTGATTTTAAAGTGAAATATATTATTATTTTAACAACCAAAATTTAGTTTAAAAATGTTAGTTGTATACTGTATAGTCCAAATTATGCATGAAGAAGCATAAAAATAACCATTGACGGTAGATTCAGAATTAAAGGTTGAACTAATAATGAATTTATTTCTTTGGTAAATCATTTTCTCACACATTCAACCCATTTAGCCCTTAAAAATCAAATGGTTGACAAAATCTATAGATGCAAAACTTTAATTTAAAACATTTCAAAATACAAAGAATAATACAAACAGAAGCTGTACAGGTTAAAATTTACAGTAATTGTGATTTTGCATCTTATTATTTAATAATTTTCACTGGGTTAATTAATATTTAGTATTTTTTGTTTGAAAAAAAAATTGAGGCTAAATTCAAGTAATTCAAATTCGATGTTTATTCATTCACCATAAACTAAATTTTTGGTTAAAATAATAATATATTGACAATAAATTCGATCAATGAAAGGTTAAGTTAATAAGAGCATTACAAATCACCAAATATAAAATTATAATATATTGCTGGCAGTTGTTCGCATGGCAGTTGTCCGTATGGCAGTTGTTCGCATGGCAGTTGTCCGCATGGCAGTTGTCCGTATGGCAGTTGTCCGCATGGCAGTTGTCGCATGGCAGTTGTCCGTATGGCAGTTGTCCGCGTGGCAGTTGTCCTTATGGCAGTTGTCGCATGGCAGTTGTCCGCATGGCAGTTGTCCGCATGACAGTTTTCCATACACCCT
>CANNZV010000200.1:0-65669 GCA_947561585.1 Caprella mutica
CCAGTGGGGGTGGCGAGGTACCCGAAGTGGGTGTGAAGATGACTGTTCCTCGGTAGGAGTGTTGGGGAAGAACTGGGGGAGTTGTGTTCGGTGAGGTTGAGTCTCCTTTGGGGCAGTGGGGAATTATAAGGGGAGTGGTGCTTAGAAGGATCGGGGGAAGAGCTTTGAAGGGTTGCTGAGCCCAGTAGGTTAGAGGAGGGTGGATTGGGGTCACCTCCATACCATGGATTCAGGAACATCGTGACACGCTTTCAATCTGTTGGAGAAAAAAAATAAAAAATTAAAAGAGTGATTGCAGCTAAAGTTAAGTGAAAATTAAAACTTATTAAACCTAATTTAAAAAAATCCTATCTATACTAAGAATTTCCTTAGTGTGTTTATTTATTTATTTATTTGGTGTCCGCTTCATAGAGTTATGATAAACTACTCTAGAGAGAGGAAGTGTTGCAGCGATTGCAGGACGCTAAGGAAGACGGTGTAAAACCTTATTTTGATTCAGTTGTATCATTTCTCCATTAAACTGACGCTGGATTACCAGTCACGTGACTCAAAAATAAGGATTTTAGCGTCCCGCAAGACGCGATATTATTTTGGCCACTGACTCATCACTTGGTCCACTTCTACACGACGGGTATTAAACATGAAGTATGTAACCATGATACGCACGGGAATATAGTGACTTGATATTTAAATTCAAATTTTTAAATGTTTTTATCTATAAAAAAAGTATCAGTTTATGCAGAAAAATCAATTTTATATTAATTTACTAATAATAACTTAACAACGGGTTATGAATTACTATTGGAGACCCGTTATTTTTAACGGGCAAATACACTAGTAAACACTAAAAAACAAAGAACTAAAATAACTAAAACTATATTCTATGTTATTACTATCACATTTCTAATAAATGGAAACAGAAACAAATACAATATCATCAATAGAATATCCTCATCAATATATTTAATATACAGTTCACAATCAGTAGCAGTGAAATTCAAGGCATCTCAATAATGTGTCTCCTCCATTATAGTGTCAGTGAATTAATTCGATAGAATTCTCCCTTCTAATACATAGTTAATGAAGGAAGGGACACGTCTTTAGACTCTAAAGGACCGTACACAAGCTAGGATTTTTAAGTCTTTCCACCAAACTTCATCCTCGAAAATTTTGAATCATATAAACGATAAATTATTATTTATTTTAGTTGGTATCCATGGTACCTGCAGGTATCATGGATACTAAGCAAAATAAATATATCGTTTCTTCTTATAGGATTCAAAAGATTGAGTAAAAAGTCTGATGGAAAGACTTAAAAACCCCTGCGTGTGTACGGCTCTTTAGACAAAGACAGTGACTCCAGTGACAGTCTTTGTCTTACAGAGACAAATTTAGGCACAGATTCATATTTTACTATCGAAACTCATCAAGATTAATGAGCGAAAAAGACTGAGATGAAGGGAAAAAGAACAAAAAGGAATGGGAGCAGGAGATTCTTTCCTGCACTGCTATTAGAGATTCTAATATTAACTCAGAAACAGTGTACCAAGATTAAATGATACACGATGATATCAAACTGTACAATGATATCAAAATGTACAATGATATCAAACTGTACAATGATATCAAACTGTACAATGATATCACAATGATATCAAACTGTACAATGATATCAAGCTGTACAATGATATCAAACTGTACAATGAAGTTAAAAAATAACTAGAAATTTAAAAAATATCCTCCCATTCGTGCTTAAATATGAACTAATTTATTAATTGACTTAACGTCTGCTTCAAACAAAAAGCCATTTCGCTAATGTCAAAAGTAAATTAAAAATAAAATATTAGTAATTATGAGAGTTTGATATTTCGATAGCTCGCTATTTTCAATCTAATTAGCAACTTCGATTTAATGTTCTAGCCCCTGTTTCAAATTCATCTGTTTTGATTGTCACATTTTGGAGAACACGCAGGAAAAAAGCTAGTGTTGACAACACTCAAATAGCAATCACAAATGGTATTCTTTTTACCGGTAGGGATGCAGAGTTTACTGAGCATTATTTCGCTAATGAAGGAGAATATTCAGATGTACTTTGGCCAACGCATTACCAGTGTCAGAAAGAGGTGTGAAATTAATTAGTTAATGGGTAAGAGCATTAGGTGTGGTTAATGAATGGATGCTAAATAGTTAATAGTTCTAACAGTTATAGTTATTATAAGAGCATGTAGTATTTATAGCGTAGTCCATCTATAGAAAAAAAACTTGCTGCCAACTACGCTCAGCCTATACTGCATAGAAAACGAAGTGATAGAAAACTTTTTAAGAGGTACTGCTTTATATAGACAAAAATGATTTGAACATTTTGATTATTATTCTTCCTATAGATATTAATACATGCCTTCAAACAACAAATTAGGTAACGTTTGAGAACTGAGACACTTACTTAGGATCACAGTTATCGGAAAGTGGTGGGTTTTAACATATTTCAATTAGAAATTCATATTGGTTCATAACTTTCGTTACCGCACAGGTACCAAATACTGCGACACAATCACCCAAAATTTTTTACGAGTTTCTTATGCCAATAGTTGTTAATTACTGTCGAAACCTTACGTAGTTTCTGACAGAAGGCGGCGACTGTTTGATTCAAACGCAGTCGATAAATATTAGAAAAATGCACTGGAGATTCAATTGTTCGATAGAAACTTTTAATAGAAAAGGAAATAGTTGAGGAGTCTTCAATTGAAATACAAAGGCAGGGGACTTCCTGATGGTGGGGAAAAATAGAGGAGAGAGTGATGGGGAGTGATGGAGAAAGTGATGGAGAGAGTGATGGAGAGAGTGATGGGGAGTGATGGGGAGTGATGGGGAGAGTGATGGGGAGAGTGATGGAGAGAGTGATGGGGAGAGTGATGGGGAGAGTGATGGGGAGAGTGATGGGGAGAGTGATGGGGAGAGTGATGGGGAGAGTAATGGATAGAGTGATGGAGAGAGTGATGGGGAGAGTGATGGGGAGAGTGATGGGGAGAGTAATGGAGAGAGTGATGGAGAGAGTGATGGGGAGAGTGATGGGGAGAGTGATGGAGAGAGTGATGGAGAGAGTGATGGAGAAAGTGATGGGGAGAGTGATGGAGAAAGTGATGGGGAGAGTGATGGGGAGAGTGATGGGGAGAGTGATGGGGAGAGAGTGATGAGGAGAGTGTGATGAGGAGAGTGATGGGGAGAGAGTGATGTAGAGAGTGATGGGGAGAGTGATGGAGAGAGTGATGGGGAGAATGATGGGGAGAGTGATGGGGAGAGTGATGAGGAGAGTGTGATGGGGAGAGTGATGGGGAGAGAGTGATGTAGATGGAGAGATTGATAAAAAGGGATTGGGATGGAGATATTTATCAATAAATAATATGTGAAAATTTCCTCGTTTAGAGACCTAAGAACTTTTAAAATAATAACATCTCTATTATCAAAAGAACACTGGTTTGAACATAAACAACATATATAAAAACATATAAAACATATAAAAATATTTTAGAATTTCATTTATAGAAGTTATTTTTTAATTCTATAGTTTTATATTATCTACTCATATCGTATGATTTCTATATAATATTTCTATGAATTTATTACACTCTTTTCAATAATACCCTTCTTGTAACAGAAATAAATCTACATTGTAATAAATACAAAGAATAGTAAGAAATAGTACACAGTGTTTATTTAGATTGTTCACTCCATGTTCTCAGCAGACAATGTAACGGACACACAACTACAGGCAGATTTTCTAACTCGCACTAGGGATTTTCAGAGGCTATACAACAACAACAACAACCATTAATAACAACCACGCTATAACCAACAGAAAATGATCGGGTGAATATTGGCCAATAATTGATGACATCGGGGAAAAGGTATCCGAAACCATGGACCAAAACTATACAATGATGTGAAAATAGAATGCGGTACTTCCTGGTGAATTTTGAAAGGATATAGTTCTTTTTTAACGTCAATATTTATATTGTATCAAAATCTTTAATATGCATGAATATTAAAATAAACTCAGTTCGATGAAAATCTAATGCCATCATAAAATATTTAAAATAAATTAAAAGATTTTCAATTCCATTATTACCAATATGGAAAATTGAAGTACACGAATATCAATATATACAATTATACATATTATTCATTATTTATTATTGTCCTATATATATATTCCTATATGTTTTTGGAAATATGAAATTAGTAAACTGTTTGTAGAATCACTTTTCATTGCACGCACACTCTCTACCAATTCAAAGTTGCGTAATGAATAGTTAGAAATAATGAGAAGGACGAAGTTACGTCATCTCGCGAGGTGATTTTAGGAGTAATTTGCCGTGGAGTTTTTAGCAGCTTTGATCAATGGCACAAGTTGTGTTTTTTTACTGCATTGTATCCAGATGCTGAGAAAAGTTTGCAAGTGCGGACAGAGACGAATGGCAAAGATTTTTCCGTCGGAAATGTTGAGGCGATATTGACGAATATTGGCTGAGAAAAACTTGCCTTTTTACTTCCAGACTGAAAGGCAGATTGAGATTTTAATGCAAAAAATGTGCATTATTCAACACAAGAGGTAAGTAACCAATTTTGGTGGGGCTATAGAAGGTAAAGAGGGGTATAATCTTACCTAGCCCCAACATAATTTCTTGAGGAAGTGAAAATTAATTAGAGAAAAACTATAAAATTGTAGGTATTTTTTATAAATAATAAAGAAATTGAAGTAGAGTAAGAGAGTGAGTTTTTATTGGGGCTATCGAAGGTAAATAGAGGTATGATCTTACATGGCCCCAACATAATTGATTGAAGAAGAGAATTAATTAGATAAAAGTATAGATTAATAAGTTTTGGAGAAAGGTAGAAAAATACCAAATTAGTGTTACCTAGTATAGGATGTATGTAAGTAAATATATATATACCGATTATCCTAAGGTCTTCTTACAATAAATCTAACGTACAATTTATATTCGACATTAATATTTTGTCTTATGTAAAGATTATATTCGCCTTGTTCTTAATGGTAAAATATCAAAAACTATCCAAAATATATTAATTGGTTAAATTCCGAATTATCGGTCAGTTTCACATCTTCGAACATATGTATAAGAAAAAACGATATAATAATAATTATTTCACTAGGGTTGGTTGGGTAAAATATATTATTATATCATTTTTTCTTATATGACCGAAGATGTGAAACTGACCAATAATTCGTAACTTAACCTAGTATTCAAAGATTAAAGTATTTACCCAATCAGCCATATCACTTCAAAGTCAATTTCATGTCCTATTTTCACGCTAAATCACTCCAGTGGTTCGTTACAATTTCTTACAAGTGACTGTGTTTTTCCCCTCAAACTGAGAAATGTGGGCCAACATTTGAAATCCGTCACCGATTACCCCGGGAATCTCGGCAGGAATACGAAAACACGTTCCGAAGATTCCCAGTGAACGGATTACCGTGCGGATGAAGTCATCAGAAAAGATCGGGTGGCTGCCTGCCGAGGTAGAAATTGCGCCATGGTGTTTTTAGGGTCAGTGGCGCAAATTGGACAGGAATGGCGCAATATGGACAGGAATGGGACAAAGCGAACACGAATGGCGCAATATAGACACGACTGGCGCAATTTGGACACGATGATAAATAGACACAAATGGCGCAATATGGACACAAATGGCGCAATATAGACACGATTGACGCAATATGGACACGAATGGCGCAATAAAGACACGAATGGCGCGATAAAGACACGAATGGCGCAATATTGACACGAATGGCGTAATAAAGACATGAATGGCGCAATAAAGACACGAATGGCGCAATAAAGACACGAATGGCGCAATAAAGACACGAATGGCGCAATAAAGACACGAATGGCGCAATAAAGACACGAATGGCGCAATATAGACACGAATGGCGCAATATGGACATGAATGGCGCAATAAAGACACGAATGGCGCAATAAAGACACGAATGGCGCAAAAAAGACACAAATGGCACAATAAAGACACGAATGGCGCAATAAATACACAAATGGCGCAATATAGACACGAATGGCGCAATATGGACACGAATGGCGCAATAAACACACGAATGGCGCAATATGGACATGAATGGCGCAATAAAGACACGAATGGCGCAATAAAGACACGAATGGAGCAAAAAAGACACAAATGGCACAATAAAGACACGAATGGCGCAATAAATACACAAATGGCGCAATATAGACACGAATGGCGCAATATGGATACGAATGGCGCAATATAGACACGAATGGCGCAATATGGACACGAATGGCGCAATAAAGACACGAATGGCGCAATAAAGACACGAATGGCGCAATAAAGACACAAATGGCGCAATAAAGACACGAATGGCGCAATAAAGACACGAATGGCGCAATATAGACACAAATGGCGCAATATGGACACGAATGGCGCAATATGGACACGAATGGCGCAATAAAGACACGAAGGGCGCAATAAAGACACAAATGGCGCAATAAAGACACGAATGGCGCAATAAAGACACAAATGGCGCAACAAAGACACGAATGGCGCAATAAAGACACAAATGGCGCAATAAAGACACGAATGGCGCAATATAGACACGAATGGCGCAATATGGACACGAATGGCGCAATATAGACACGAATGGCGCAATATAGACACGAATGGCGCAATAAAGACACGAATGGCGCAATAAAGACACAAATGGCGCAATAAAGACACGAATGGCGCAATAAAGACACAAATGGCGCAATAAAGACACGAATGGCGCAATATAGACACGAATGGCGCAATATAGACACGAATGGCGCAATATAGGCACGAATGGCGCAATATGGACACGAATGGCGCAATATGGACACGAATGGCGCAATATGGACACGAATGGCGCAATATGGACACGAATGGCGCAATATGGACACGAATGGCGCAATATAGACACGAATATAGACACGAATGTCTGCTTCGGAACTAAATGCCATATTGCTGACGTCAGAAGGAAAGTAAGTACAAGGGACTGGAAGAAGTAGTCAGAAAGGAAAGTAAGTACAAGGGACTGTAAGAAGTAGTCAGAAGGAAAGTAAGTACAAGGGACTGTAAGAAGCAGTCAGAAGGAAAGTAAGTACAAGGGACTGGAAGAAGCAGTCAGAAAGGAAAGTAAGTACAAGGGACTGGAAGAAGTAGTCAGAAGGAAAGTAAGTACAAGGGACTGTAAGAAGCAGTCAGAAGGAAAGTAAGTACAAGGGACTGGAAGAAGTAGTCAGAAGGAAAGTAAGTACATGGGACTGTAAGAAGCAGTCAGAAGGAAAGTAAGTACAAGGGACTGGAAGAAGTAGTCAGAAAGGAAAGTAAGTACAAGGGACTGTAAGAAGCAGTCAGAAGGAAAGTAAGTACAAGGGACTGTAAGAAGCAGTCAGAAAGGAAAGTAAGTACAAGGGACTGGAAGAAGTAGTCAGAAAGGAAAGTAAGTACAAGGGACTGTAAGAAGCAGTCAGAAGGAAAGTAAGTACAAGGGACTGGAAGAAGTAGTCAGAAAGGAAAGTAAGTACAAGGGACTGTAAGAAGCAGTCAGAAGGAAAGTAAGTACAAGGGACTGGAAGAAGTAGTCAGAAAGAAAGTAAGTACAAGGGACTGTTAGAAGCAGTCAGAAGGAAAGTAAGTACAAGGGACTGTAAGAAGCAGTCAGAAGGAAAGTAAGTACAAGGGACTGGAAGAAGTAGTCAGAAAGGAAAGTAAGTACAAGGGACTGTAAGAAGCAGTCAGAAGGAAAGTAAGTACAAGGGACTGTAAGAAGTAGTCAGAAAGGAAAGTAAGTACAAGGGACTGTAAGAAGCAGTCAGAAGGAAAGTAAGTACAAGGGACTGTAAGAAGCAGTCAGAAGGAAAGTAAGTACAAGGGACTGGAAGAAGTAGTCAGAAGGAAAGTAAGTACAAGGGACTGTAAGAAGCAGTCAGAAAGGAAAGTAAGTACAAGGGACTGGAAGAAGTAGTCAGAAAGGAAAGTAAGTACAAGGGACTGTAAGAAGCAGTCAGAAGGAAAGTAAGTACAAGGGACTGTAAGAAGCAGTCAGAAGGAAAGTAAGTACAAGGGACTGGAAGAAGTAGTCAGAAGGAAAGTAAGTACAAGGGACTGGAAGAAGTAGTCAGAAGGAAAGTAAGTACAAGGGACTGGAAGAAGTAGTCAGAAGGAAAGTAAGTACAAGGGACTGGAAGAAGCAGTCAGAAAGGAAAGTAGCTCCATGAACAAACTCACCTACCACCAGTCAGTGATAATTACTAATAGTGTACAAAGAATAATATTTCATTCTTTAGACCATAAAACATTTCAATCTTAAATTGAGATAAAGTTAATAAAATATTAAAATATTAAATACAATTTTAGATATAGATATATGTATCCTAATTAAATTGATGAATTGAAATAGCTTTTATCATATTATTCTAATTTTCAACTAGCAGGTCACGTATAGCATTTCAAAAAGGGGGAGAAAATATACTTGTCCGATATGATTGATTCAACCCTAAAGGTTTAAAATAATATTATTAAGGTTGAGACAATACGCTTTGAAAATTCATAGATCTTAAGAATTTCATAAATAATATTAAATTGTATCGAATACTCTATTCCTCTGGTGTAGAACGATTCAATACTCTTTAATTCTCTCCGTCTATAATATTTTCAGGATCTAAGTTTTATAAAGCGTATAGTATCAACCCTAGTTATTTAGTTAATAATAACTAAAAAAATCCAAGTAATTAACAACTGAGAAAATCCAAAGAGATTTAAAATGATATTAAACAGGACTTTAAACTTAGAAGAAAGTTGTCCTGTAAGGAGAATAGATGACCAGAGCAGGAGTTATGGTGGGAGCATAGAAGATTAGAAGAGGGAGTTATGGTGGGGCCATAGCAGATTTAAGAGAGAAAGTTATGGTGGGGCCATAGAAGATCAAGAGAGGGAGTTATGGTGGGGCCATAGAATATTAAAAGAGAACTTCTATGGCCCCCCCCCCCCCCCACCATACATTATGTATAATTTTTTAAATTAATTACATATTTAGATTAGATCAAATATACATTTAATTATATTAAATATTATATGTTGCACTAAATAACTACAAATAGAACAAAATTTCAATAATTCAATGTCGAGTGAGAATAGAAGAAATATAAAATGGACATACCTTTATTCATGTGTTCTAACTTTTAGATTTACTGTCAAAAATCATGAAACTTATCTTCAAGTTTCAAAACCTGTCCATCAGAACTAGAGAAACTTCTTAGTTGTATAGTGCAGTAACGGCACAAAAACTGTCTCCACTCTAAAATAATTCTAAAATGAAGTATCATTTTAGAACATTCATTTAACTATTTTAACGTAAAATATACGCATCGTGAAAAGTTTAAAATACATATTAATTTAAAAATACTAGTAATCAATGAATAATTTTATATATTACTTCGAAAAACGGCTTCAAACTGTAGTTCACTGCCTCAAAATGTTCTTCACTGCCTCAAAATGCCCTTCACTGCCTCAAAATGCCCTTCACTGCCTCAAAATGTTCTTCACTGCCTCAAAATGTTCTTCACTGCCTCAAAATGTTCTTCACTGACTCAAAATGGTCTTCACTGCCTCAAAATGTTCTTCACAGCCTCAAAATGTTCTTGACTGTCTCAAAATGTTCTTCACTGCCTCAAAATGTTCTTCACTGCCTCAAAATGTTCTTCACTGCCTCAAAATGTTCTTCACAGCCTCAAAATGTTCTTGACTGCCTCAAAATGTTCTTCACTGCCTCAAAATGTTCTTCACTGGCTCAAAATGTTCTTCACTGCCTCAAAATGTTCTTCACTGCCTCAAAATGTTCTTCACTGCCTCAAAATGCTCTACACTGCCTCAAAATGCTCTTCACTCCCTCAAAATGCTCTTCACTGCCTCAAAATGTTCTTCACTGCCTCAAAACGCTCTACACTGCCTCAAAATGCTCTTCACTCCCTCAAAATGCTCTTCACTGCCTCAAAATGCTCTTCACTGCCTCAAAATGCTCTTCACTGCCTCAAAATGCTCTTCACTGCCTCAAAATGCTCTTCACTGCCTCAAAATGCTCTTCACTGCCTCAAAATGTTCTTCACTGCCTCAAAACGCTCTACACTGCCTCAAAATGCTCTTCACTCCCTCAAAATGTTCTTCACTGCCTCAAAACGCTCTTCACTGCCTCAAAATGCTCTTCACTGCCTCAAAATGCTCTTCACTGCCTCAAAATGCTCTTCACTGCCTCAAAATGCTCTTCACTGCCTCAAAATGCTCTTCACTGCCTCAAAATGTTCTTCACTGCCTCAAAATGCTCTACACTGACTCAAAATGTTCTTCACTGCCTCAAAATGCTCTTCACTGCCTCAAAATGCTCTTCACTGCCTCAAAATGCTCTTCACTGCCTCAAAATGCTCTTCACTGCCTCAAAATGCTCTTCACTGCCTCAAAATGCTCTTCACTGCCTCAAAATGATCTTCACTGCCTCAAAATAACCTAAACTATCTCAAAATTCCCCTAACTACCATAAAATGCCACAAACTTAGTCCATATGCCGTAAACTACATCAAAATGCACCAAACTACCATAAAATTCCCTAAACTGCCTCAAAATGACCTAAACTACCTGAAAATGCCGTAAAATACCTCAGAATGCCCAAATATACCTCAAAATGCTGTAAACAACCTCGAAATACCTTCAACTGCCCAAAACTACTCTCAACTGCCTCAAAATGCCCCAAACCACCAAATGTCGATCCGCATGGTTCTGTGTATGTACGTCTCCCAGTACAAAAATGACGGGAAAAACTTATCACTTTGAAGTTGAGGAAGTTCCTAGTTTCGAGGTTAAGGAAGTTGGGCAGACTTTACAAAGACTTATTTGGTTTAGAGTCACCTCAGTCAGTCGGTTATTTGGACTGGAATTGAATCACAGTGAAGGGATTTCGACCACCTGACACCTGTCGACATTTTATTATCAGAAACCGAATTTATATTCATTGAAAATATATTTCGTCACCGTGTTTAGGAATTGCAAAAGTGACTGTTTGGCGAGTTTCTTTTTGTTAAAAGACATTATTTGTTCCATCAGAAAATAGGGAATATAGATTGTATATATATTTTTGTCCTAAATATCGCATAATGAACTAAATATTAGCTATAATTGAAAAATCAATGAATGAGCAATAGGTACCTACTGTACTAATAAATATGTATTGTGTAATAGCCATAAACTTCGAATTTCCTCAATAAACTAGAGTAAGTCTGGACAACCTACCATAATCATAGAAGACCCGACCATAATTTTCTCGCTGGCAATGGCAAGATAGATAATATTTCTAATTATATTTTGCGTCTAAATATATTATGCCTCTAATGCCATAACATTTTACAATAAATAAAGCAAGAGAAATATATTGTGAGATATCCTTCAGCAAAGATGCTAGTTAATATCTCCAATTTGTAACTGGAAATTCTTTAAGCTCGCTAACAAGGTGAAACATTAAAAATAAACAAGAGAAATGATATAAAAGATACACAGGGAATTAGATTATACAGAAATATACAGGGAAAAAATAGATTATACAGAAATACACAGGGAAAAATTAGATTATACAGAAATACACAGGGAAAAATTAGATTATACAGAAATACACAGGGAAATATTAAACTACACAGAAATACACAGGGAAAAATTAGACTATACAGAAATACACAGGGAAATATTAAACTACACAGAAATACACAGGGAAAAATTTAGATTATACAGAAATACACAGGAAAATATTAGACTACACAGAAATACACAGGGAAATATTAGACTACACAGAAATACACAGGGAAATATTAGACTACACAGAAATACACAGGGAAATATTTGACTATACAGAAATACACAGGGAAATATTAGACTATACAGAAATACACAGGGAAATATTAGACTATACAGAAATACACAGGGAAATATTAGACTATACAGAAATACACAAGGAAATATTAGACTATACAGAAATACACAGGGAAATATTAGACTACACAGAAATACACAGAGAAATATTAGACTACATAGAAATACACAGAGAAATATTAGACTACACAGAAATACACAGAGAAATATTAGATTATACAGAAATACACAGGGAAATATTAAACTACACAGAAATACACAGAGAAATATTGGACTACACAGAAATACACAGAAATAAAAGAAGCACACAAACATTATAAAACTAACGTATAGGTAAATTTTGTATCTCTATTTTCTCCTAATGTTATAAATGTATATACAAAGGCTTTATAACTTTTGTTATAATTCTATTTTAATTTATATAACACAACATCAACTCTTCTCTAATTTCTGCAATCAAAGGAGATTATAAAACAACAAAGACGCCATCAAACTGCAAGAAGTAATGCAATATAAGATATTATCACAGAGAAAATATTAGAGCAAAGCAATGGGAGTTGGTACAGTGACACTCCTGAGTTATAAAGTAGTGGTTACTTCATAACTCAGAGCCACTTCATATCTCAGGTGCACTTGGTAGTTTTCTATGATTAAAATTATAGAAAACTATGGTTATAGAGAATAACTGTGCCGAAATTCTTAACGTATATCATTTTCTATAATATAAATAATTTAAACTGTAAGGTATTTAAATACCTTACAGTTTGCAATACCTTACAGTTTGCAATACCTCACAGTTTGCAATACCTCACAGTTTGCAATACCTCACAGTTTGCAATACCTCACAGTTTGCAATACCTCACAGTTTGCAATACCTTACAGTTTGCAATACCTTACAGTTTGCAATACCTCACAGTTTGCAATACCTTACAGTTTGCAATACCTCACAGTTTGCAATACCTCACAGTTTGCAGTACCTCACAGTTTGCAGTACCTCACAGTTTGCAATACCTCACAGTTTGCAGTACCTCACAGTTTTGCAATACCTTACAGTTTGCAATACCTCACAGTTTGCAATACCTTACAGTTTGCAATACCTCACAGTTTGCAATACCTTACAGTTTGCAATACCTCACAGTTTGCAATACCTCACAGTTTGCAGTACCTCACAGTTTGCAGTACCTCACAGTTTGCAGTACCTCACAGTTTGCAATACCTCACAGTTTGCAGTACCTCACAGTTTGCAGTACCTCACAGTTTGCAGTACCTCACAGTTTTGCAATACCTTACAGTTTGCAATACCTCACAGTTTGCAATACCTTACAGTTTGCAATACCTTACAGTTTGCAATACCTTACAGTTTGCAATACCTCACAGTTTGCAGTACCTCACAGTTTGCAGTACCTCACAGTTTGCAGTACCTCACAGTTTGCAATACCTCACAGTTTGCAATACCTCACAGTTTGCAATACCTCACAGTTTGCAATACCTCACAGTTTGCAATACCTTACAGTTTGCAATACCTTACAGTTTGCAATACCTTACAGTTTGCAATACCTCACAGTTTGCAATACCTCACAGTTTGCAATACCTCACAGTTTGCAATACCTCACAGTTTGCAATACCTTACAGTTTGCAATACCTCACAGTTTGCAATACCTTACCTACCACTCACAGTTTGCAATACCTTACCTACCACTCAAAGTTTGCAATACCTTACCTACCACTCTCACACCATTTGGTCAATCGCACCTCATTTACCAAAGTGGAGAATAAAGTCCAATTTACGGAGAATATTTTCCATATTTACACAAATGGAAGCTTCGTGTACCTAGATGAAAACGGCAGTGCAGAATACTGTATAAAATTCACTGTTATAACTTACAATCAGAGTTCAGTATTGGCCAGATTATCATTAATATATTAATAATTTAATGCGATGTTTGATCATTGAAAGCTTCTATAATCAGATTAAATGAATCGGTAGGGACATACTGTTTTATCCTATTTTATAAGCTACGTTAATTGAACAAATGGGAAGAAATAAGGAAAATCACAAGGAAAATCAATATTGGTAGGTAGTACTCGATGGAAATAATTTAATGAGAGTTTAACTTCTAGTCATAACAAAAGGACATAGGTTTAGTCACGAATTATCAGTCAGTTTCATATCATCGGTCTTATAATAAAATTGTTTCATCTTTGTTTTAATTGGTATCAATGATACCTGCAGGTATTGTGGATACCAATTAAAATTAAACAATTATTATTAGGTATATTATTTTTTTCTGAAATGACCGAAGATGTGAAACTGACTGATAAGTCTTAACTTACCCTACTGTTTCGTTAGAAGAAAAGTAAGTACAAAATAGCTTGGAAAGTTGCTTTCATCCTTTATCATTCTCACATGCAATCATTTTTCACAGCTGCGCAGTCTTTCATTTCTCGTTAGAGTTTTGCGCATCTCTGTGATATATTCAGAGTCTTTTCTATCCGTTCTTATCTACCGCGGCAGCCACTGATAAGAGATATCGTTTTTAGGCTGCAAACGGGGCATGACCGCACATAAATTTGCCTTTCTATGGTCATTACTATGACTACAGTCCTAATCACTGCATAAAAGATGTTAATGTGTGATTTGTGGGGAATTAAACAGAGTCATTTACCTTAAAGGGCCGTACACACGTAGGGTTTTTTAAGTCTTTCCACCAGACTTTTTGGTAAGCTCCTCCTACTTTTTCCACGAGACTTTTTTAAGTATATAAGAAAACACGATATAATAATTATTTATTTTAGTTGGTATCCGTGATACCTGCAGGTATCATGGATACCAACTAAAATAAATAATAATTATATCGTATTTTCTTAAATTCTTGTGGAAAAAGTGGGAGGAGCTTAGAAAAAAGTCTGGTGGAAAGACTTAAAAAACCCTACGTGTGTACGGCTCTTTAGTGAAATAGGTTTAAAATTAACACGATGTACAGTAGAATATTTTGCATAATGCAAATTGTTCAACTAATGTAGAGTGACAGAATATTAAAAAAATATAAGCTATAGAAATTAATGGTTATGTAAATTGTAAATACTTTAATTTATAAACTTGTTCTATTTATTTAAAAAGAATCACATTTTTCTAATTTCCTACCTTTTTGAAAAAAAGGAAAATTTGGCGTCAAACTAATTTTAAAATATTTAACAGCATTACAATTAGTAAAATTTTCTTTTATAAATATAAGATACACAAACTGTTAAAATATCATATATACACTTTTCTCTCACTGTACCCATGAAACAAAAGCATCAATTTGTTAAATATTAATTCGAAAATAGGCCCCAGAGACACTAGTTTTCAATTGTTCAATCTACAGGGAAACCACACAAGTGTGACTGCCTAGTGATGCAAATGAAATGGAGTTCCTATTTCCTCTATCCATCAGTTAATGGCATCGATACCAGGAAGAAGAAATGCGATACATTTTGCATCGCTGAATAGAACCATTTGTGAATAGTGGTTAGGGGCCCAGAGAGAAAAGTATGCTGAGGCAACAGAAAATTAAGAGAGTCATGTTTTATGCTGCACAAACATAACTTTTTGGATAACGTTACAGTCTCCTATAGCATAACTGTTAACTTAGTAGTAAAGGTAAAGCTCTTACAATGTACCAAATAATGAGCCTTTATAGAAAACAATAGCCGCTATAGGTTTTATTCAGTTGGTAATTGAACTTTTGTAAGTTTATACACAAGAAAAATAAGACCTAAATTGTCTAAAACAGCTCATTTTTTGGTACATATACTGACCGTTGTATTATGGATTAGGAAAGCCAAAAGAAACATATGGTGGAGCCATAGAAGATTTCCAGGGTTCTTTTCCCATCGATCTCCCCACCATAACTTTCTCTCTGGGTAGGAAGATAGCGAGATGAATCAGTTGTGCATGTAGCCTGTATAAGCGCATCACACTGTGCTGAATATTCATGCAGCATATGTTACTCGGCTATATCAGAATGGAACCAGTGGGTTATACGAACCATTTTGGCGCAAACGGTAAGGGTCATTTTTATGCCATTGGATAAAGCTTGTGAATGGTGATTACGAGAAAAACAACACGATTAGAAGGGAATAGTCATTGTACATTTCACAGGTATATTATATTCAAAACAGTGCTAATTTTAATAACAAAGTTAATATTGTGAGTATCATTTAAATGAGATTTCAACGTTGTAACTCTATTGAAACAGACTTAAAGTTTAACAAAGGTTATCACAATATTCTATCAATAGTGTGTTGATTAATACAATGATAATATTTTAATTTAAATTGTTACAATATTTACATGGTTGAGGATAAACTTTTCCACCACAAAATAGAATTAAATTCACTACTATTTATTTATAGAAAATACATTCTAACCTATTGAAATCACTGAGAAACATAGAAATTCAAGAAGAAAGTAATCCCTCTATGTTGCAACATCTAACAATTTTTGCCCATTCCCCAACAAGTCAGAGCGTATATCTGTAGTAGCAACAATAGTTGTTCGTTTCATTAGCCAGCTTGTCATAGCAAATCTCCCAGCAGTCGCTTGTTAACTAATAAGCTACGACAAGCAATGAAAAGTAATTCGGTAGAGCTTAAAGCCCAGGGGAAAAGCTCAAAGCCCAGGGCAGTAGCTTAAAGCCCAGGGCAGTAGCTTAAATCCCAGTGCAGTAGCTTAAATACCAGGGCAGTAGCTTAAATACCAGGGCAGTAGCTTGAAGCCCAGTGCAGTAGCTTAAATACCAGGGCAGTAGCTTGAAGCCCAGTGCAGTAGCTTGAAGCCCAGTGCAGTAGCTTAAAGCCCAGTGCAGTAGCTTAAGTACCAGGGCAGTAGCTTGAAGTCAAGGACAGTAGCTTAAATCCCAGTGCAGTAGCTTGAAGCCCAGGACAGTAGCTTGAAGCCCAGTGCAGTAGCTTAAAGCCCAGGGCAGTAGCTTAAAGCCCAGTGCAGTAGCTTAAAGTCCAGGGCAGTAGCTTAAATCCCGGGGCAGTAGCTTAAAGCCCAGGGCAGTAACTTAAATCCCAGGGCAGTAGCTTAAAGCCCAGGGCAGTAGCTTAAATCCCGGGGCAGTAGCTTAAAGCCCAGGGCAGTAGCTTAAATCCCGGGGCAGTAGCTTAAAGACCAGGGCAGTAGCTTAAAGCCCAGGGCAGTAGCTTAAAGCCCAGGGCAGTAGCTTAAATCCCAGGGCAGTAGCTTAAAGCCCAGGGCAGTAACTTAAATTCCGGGGCAGTAGCTTAAAGCCCAGGGCAGTAGATTTAATCCCGGGGCAGTAGCTTAAATCCAAGGGCGGTAGCTTGAAGCCCAGTGCAGTAGCTTAAAGCCCAGGGCAGTAGCTTAAAGCCCAGGACTGTAGCTTGAAGCCCAGGGCAGTAGCTTGAAGCCCAGGGCAGTAGCTTGAAGTCCAGGGCAGTAGCTTGAAGCCCAGGGCAGTAGCTTGAAGCCCAGGGCAGTAGCTTGAAGCCCAGGGCAGTAGCTTGAAGTCCAGGGCAGTAGCTTGAAGTCCAGGGAAGTAGCTTGAAGTCCAGGGCAGTAGCTTTTTTTTACTGCGACAAAAACTGTGAAGTTAGAAGTTAAATAAAAATATTCTATCTTCTTAAAATGTCACACAACTTTAAATAGAGAAATTATCGGATAAAAACATTCATGATATAAATTATAAAATATCCATAATGATTAAATTATAGTGAAAGAAATAATGTCTTATTACATGAGTTTACTAGTCGAATAAACCTGATATTCATAATCAACAAATAGGTTCCGAATAAGCAAAATTTCAAAATTTTGAATAATGAGTTATTTTATATCATTTGTAGAAAAAAAGGTAATTTTTCAGTGCAAGTCTTTATAATAAATAGAAGCAGCATAAAAAAAGTGTATGAAAGATGGTAGACAATAAACAAGACACTCCAGCACTGATAATGTTTACAATTCTCTGAGTGTTTACACACACAATAATAAATAAAGATTTATCAAGACCTAAAAGTCTGCGGTTTTTTCTTACAGCTTTTCGAGAAAAATTGAGAAGATATTAAAATTTGAACTAAAAAAAAAAAAAAAATTATAGTGTATTATACATGTTTATGGAACATTTAATGTATTTATAAAATATTAGTAAATGCACTAAATACACATAATACCTTCACATTTCATTACGTTAATATTTAATTTCTAAACAATAATAATCTGTTTCGGATAGTAACAACTTCATACAATACTATTAATTTATATTCTCCACGTGATATTAAAATTCAAAATAAAGGTCATTAAATTACAGGGTTCATGCAGTTACATTTTACAGTACCAATGTAACAGTACGCCAACTTTAATGCTAAAACTCATCACGAAATATCGAGAAAATAATGTACATTTTCTTCTCAGAAACTCATCTCCTTCTTAGATTACAGGATATTATAACTACCCCCCCCCCCCCTCTCTCACGTAATTATTTTATATTTTAAATAGTGAAAAAAATGTAGTATAAAAAATAATTATTTTATTAAAAAAAAAATTTCTGATATCAATTTAGTTATGGTGGTCAGATTATCGATTATCATCGATTAAGAGAAAAAATGGTCTTAGTCCATAGATTAAGATAAATGGTGATATGGACTTAATCATAGATTAAGAGTAGAAATGGTTTTAATCTTAGATTAAGAGTAGAAATGGTTTTTAATCTTAGATTAAGAGTAGAAATGGTTTTAATCTTAGATTAAGAGTAGAAATGGTTTTAATCTTAGATTAAAAGTAGAAATGGTTTTAATCTTAGATTAAGAGTAGAAATGGTTTTAATCATAGATTAAAAGTAGAAATGGTTTTAATCAACACGTTGACTACAATTGCTCAAGACGCAATCTGCTCTGACTGACTTTTCTAAAATTACAAGTTTCTGTAATTGCTTCTGTATGCCATATCCCATGATAGTGAGAGTATTTGATTATGTCTATGTGTACCTACTGGTATTGCCATATGTAGAATTGTACTTAATCACAAATTAAGAGTCTAAATGGTCTTAATCATAGATTATAATACCTAATCTTCAGGGCCCCACCCCATCCAGCACCCCCTAAATGTTGTAAATATTGTACCTAGAGCTAAGTTCTGTGCGAGATGTTAATCCAATTCTAGCGAATACTTTAAATTGCCGGGCAGACAATCTAGAGGGAGGAATTCACTTCCATTACAGGGACAAAGAAAAGAGAAATGATTCTAAACAGAGGGTGAGAGTCACTGTCACTGCTGTGAAACAGTCACTGTTTTGAGACAGTCAATGTCACTGCTATGAAAGAGTCACTGTGAAACAGTCACTGTGAATCAGTCACTGCTGTGAACTAATACACGCAGTGAATGCAATACGCGGTCACTTTAAAATTCACTCCAGTAAATATTTTTTGCAATAATATTAATAAATTCAAATTACTCATCTTTATAAATTATAGTTCTATTTTTCTATATATCCCTGTACAATAATTAATGGTATCCCTAGTAATTACAGGGGATACTAAGTAGTGTAAGGCAAGAGCCCATTGGATACAAGAGATGTGTGTCAGTTCACAGTTTTAATCCTCTGATGTTTAGAAGATGAAAAGGATTAAAGAACAATGAAAGATGGGGTGATGAGAAAAACATGCTTTGTCTTCATGTTCTAAACATGCATATTGTTCATGTTCTAAACTTGCTTATTGCTCATGTTCTAAACATGCTTATTGTTCATGTTCTAAACATGTTTAATGCTCAAGTTCAAAACATGTTTTGTGTTAATGTTCAAAACATGTTTTGTGTTAATGTTCAAAACATGTTTTGTGTTAATGTTCCAAACATGTTTTGTGTTAATGTTCAAAACATGTTTTGTGTTAATGTTCAAAACATGTTTTGTGTTAATGTTCCAAACATGTTTTGTGTTAATGTTCCAAACATGTTTTGTGTTAATGTTCAAAACATGTTTTGTGTTAATGTTCCAAACATGTTTTGTGTTAATGTTCAAAACATGTTTTGTGTTAATGTTCAAAACATGTTTTGTGTTAATGTTCAAAACATGTTTTGTGTTAATGTTCAAAACATGTTTTGTGTTAATGTTCAAAACATGTTTTGTGTTAATGTTCAAAACATGTTTTGTGTTAATGTTCAAAACATGTTTTGTGTTAATGTTCAAAACATGTTTTGTGTTAATGTTCAAAACATGTTTTGTGTTAATGTTCAAAACATGTTTTGTGTTAATGTTCAAAACATGTTTTGTGTTAATGTTCAAAACATGTTTTGTGTTAATGTTCAAAACATGTTTTGTGTTAATGTTCCAAACATGTTTTGTGTTAATGTTCCAAACATGTTTTGTGTTAATGTTCAAAACATGTTTTGTGTTAATGTTCAAAACATGTTTTGTGTTAATGTTCAAAACATGTTTTGTGTTAATGTTCAAAACATGTTTTGTGTTAATGTTCAAAACATGTTTTGTGTTAATGTTCAAAACATGTTTTGTGTTAATGTTCAAAACATGTTTTGTGTTAATGTTCAAAACATGTTTTGTGTTAATGTTCAAAACATGTTTTGTGTTAATGTTCAAAACATGTTTTGTGTTAATGTTCAAAACATGTTTTGTGTTAATGTTCCAAACATGTTTTGTGTTAATGTTCAAAACATGTTTTGTGTTAATGTTCAAAACATGTTTTGTGTTAATGTTCCAAACATGTTTTGTGTTAATGTTCCAAACATGTTTTGTGTTAATGTTCAAAACATGTTTTGTGTTAATGTTCAAAACATGTTTTGTGTTAATGTTCAAAACATGTTTTGTGTTAATGTTCAAAACATGTTTTGTGTTAATGTTCAAAACATGTTTTGTGTTAATGTTCAAAACATGTTTTGTGTTAATGTTCAAAACATGTTTTGTGTTGATGTTCAAAACATGTTTTGTGTTAATGTTCAAAACATGTTTTGTGTTAATATTCAAAACATGTTTTGTGTTAATGTTCAAAACATGTTTTGTGTTAATGTTCAAAACATGTTTTGTGTTAATGTTCAAAACATGTTTTGTGTTAATGTTCAAAACATGTTTTGTGTTAATGTTCAAAACATGTTTTGTGTTAATGTTCAAAACAACATTGTGAACTATGGCTAATGGCAATGTTTTTAATCATTAGAAACTCGATAATATTGACTAAAAAGGCTGATAATGCGTAGAAAGATTTCAATAAACAATATAAATATAATTTTACGGGCATAGCTTATTGTTACAGCTAATAAAATCTGTATACAGTCAATTATAAATACATCTGTTATACTATATATAACAAAACATCTTTTTTTTGCTATAATGCAGTATATCAAAAAATAGTGAAATAATAATTTGAAAAATAACGATTTTCAAGAGTGAGAACATTATAATTTAAGGTTGAAATTGTTATTAGTACTTGCAATCTATTTAACTATAAACTATTGATATATTAATCTAAAAAAATGAAAGGCTTAACAGCTGTTTAGGAAACGTTTAAAGGAAAATAAATACAAGGGACTGGAAGAAGCAGTCAGAGAGGAAAGTGGCTCCCTCAATGTAGATTAACTTCCAGCAAATCTTCGAACACGTAAGGGTTGAATCCAATAACTAAATACGATTCGCACGTCCGAATAATGTAGCGATAAATCGACGGTGATGCCAAACGTAAAATATTAGATCGAGGAGAAAACGTGCTACCTAAATTATGAGGCTACATATAATAATAAATCTCTATTCTTTGATTTGCTGACATAAAATATGGGAAGTGAAGATACTGCAATTACATAGGAAATAATATTTGGTATGTATATTTTTTAACAATTTTAAAATAATATTTTAGTAAAGTACCAAATAATATTTAAAAATATAATTTATGTATTTAAATACAAATTTAAAATAAAATTTCAATTCAGTATCAAAGACACGTGAAAAAAGCATTCGAAATACCTAGAGATTGGAATCATTAATAATTATTTTTTTATTGAATAGGTAGAATCGTTACTGTTAGTAAAGAAATATTTATTAGAGGATTTACTTAAACTGACGTGTTTCTTAAAACTAAAAGAACTACCAAACAGTCAAAATAACTGCCTTTCATATTCTGCACCAGTGGTAGCTACACCGTATAATTTACACACATGTTGTACAGGCTCTGACAAACACTGTTGTCAAATCCCACGGTGTTTGGGACACATCAGGACATTTCATAACCTGTTTTCGTCATTTTCAGGCAAAATAACCCAGGTAGCAATGGTTCTCGGGCCGATGTTGTCCCAATATTTCCGATATTGTCCCAATGTTGACCCAATATTGGCCAAAGAATTATGCTACCTGGGAATTACTCAGTATAACGTGTAGGGAGATGCTATTTATCTAAAACTAAGAAATCAATTTAAATAATGTGTGACACCATCATTGTGTGTTTCTTTACATTAAAAGTCCATTAATTTCAATAATTGTTTTTGAGATATTGACTGCTTGGCAGTGCTAGAGGTAAACAAATATTTAATTTATAACTTATTATATTTACACAATTAATGTACTTACAGTTAAATTAAATAGTTTCAAATTATATTTCATAAACATCATATCGAGAAAATCATATAAAAAATGCAATTGTGAAGATAAAATAAAAGAAAATTCCAATCGAACACCACATTACGATGCGTCATTGTGACGCAAAATGACTTAACTTTTGCGTCATTGTGATAAAAAAAAGACTTAACTTTACGTCATTTCATAGAGACGCAAAAAGAACTTCTCTTTACGTCACGTCAAGTGACGCAAATAGGAACTAACTTTACGTCATTTCATTGTGACGCAAAAGGACTACACTTTACTTCCTTTCATTGTGACGTAAAAAGGAATTCACTTCACATCACCTCATTTTGACATAAAAATGACCTCAGTTAACGTCACTTCATTGTGACGCAAAAAGTCTCCAGTTTACGTCACATGATGTGACGCAAAAATGACTCCCCTTTACGTCACATAACGTGACGCAAAATTTCACTTTACATCACGTCATATCACGCAGAAAGCCTCCATGTGACGTCACGCACATCTGCTGTAGATGATTAGGCTTCTCAGAAAGTCTGAAACTTCTTTCCGTAAGTAATCCCGAAATATTGGCAGTTGGAGGCAAACAGATTGACTGGCCCACAAATATTGATTCGCAGCAACGAATAAAAGCTAAAATATCATGGAACATTTTCTATACTGAAATGTGGAAGAGGTAGTCTTTGTAGCTACAATTACAATTGAATTAACAACTACAAGAACAAGTTAGGAACAATTAACAGTATTAAGGTGACAGTTAAGAAAATTGAAGCAATGATGTTAACCCTGTGATCATATTTAGAAATAACAAATTTAGAAATTGATTATATTTAAATTAAAAATACAGTCTTCATATATCCGCTATTAATTTCAAGAAGAAAATTTTCCAATTATTTGACATTTTCATTTTAAAATAGAAAATAATTGTTGGGTATAAAAATTTCATATATGAAAATTCATATTCAATCCAAATTTGAAAGAAAATACCCGCAAGAATAATATTTCTCTTTATGTGTGTGCAATAATATGAATCTCATAAACATGTTTACAGTCATTTCGAAAATACATCCCACAGTAAAAACAAAATACAGTGAGAAAGAAAAGATTGTACGTACACTAAACAAAATACCCTTCCATTATGTATATTAGAAAAATACATTCCACATTCTTTTTGAAATAAAATATATGATGAAATAGCAATTGAAAAAAAAATGGTGAATTGTTTTCTCAAGAATATCAATTTCAATCATCAAAATATTACAATAAACCTCTTTACATTCAATTTCAACCAAGGCTTCCAAAACAAAATAACTCGGTTTAAAGTTATAATAATTTAAAATAAAATTTAATTTCTATATTAAGAATAATGAAGCAATAGGGTAAGTTATGAATTATCGGTCAGTTTCACATTATCGGTCATTTAAAAAAACACATAATAATAATTTTACTTTTAATTATTCTTATCTATGATACTTGCATGTTGGTATCATGGATACCAATTAAAATTAAAACTATATATAGTTTTTTCTTATATGACCGAGAAAGTGAAACTGACCGATAATTCGTAACTTACCCTAGTTAAATAACAGGGACAGTTTGTAGTCTTCATACACAGTGAAAGCTTCAAGAGATGATATAGTGTGTATACTCTCCGTGGATTTTTCGGATATTTGCCACCCGTTATTACTCCTTGAAAAGACTTTTTTCAATGAAAGAGCTTTTCAAAGTAAAATGAAAGCTACCGAAAGAGGATATTGGACATGGAAAAGACTGGTTATCAAGAAATAGAGAGATGGAGTAGAGAAGAGAATTAAAGGAATTAGAAGAGACTAAATTGAATATATTTACTTGTATCTTGAATTTATATGTATACTGGTATCTTGAATTTATATCTATACTGGTATCTTAAATTTATATGTATACTGGTATCTTAAATTTATATGTATACTGGTATCTTGAATTTATATGTATACTGGTATCTTAAATTTATATGTATACTAGTATCTAAAATTTATATGTATACTGGTATCTTAAATTTATATGTATACTGGTATCTTGAATTTATATGCATACTGGTATCTTAAATTTATATGTATACTAGTATCTAAAATTTATATGTATACTGGTATCTTGAATTTATATGTATACTGGTATCTTAAATTTATATGTATACTGGTATCTTAAATTTATATGTATACTGGTATCTTAAATTTATATGTATACTGGTATCTTGAATTTATATGTATACTGGTATCTTGAATTTATATGTATACTGGTATCTTAAATTTATATGTATACTGGTATCTTAAATTTATATGTATACTGGTATCTTGAATTTATATGTATACTGGTATCTTGAATTTATATGTATACTGGTATCTTAAATTTATATGTATACTGGTATCTAAAATTTATATGTATACTGGTATCTTAAATTTATATGTATACTGGTATCTTGAATTTATATGTATACTGGTATCTTGAATTTATATGTATACTGGTATCTTGAATTTATATGTATACTGGTATCTTAAATTTATATGTATACTGGTATCTAAAATTTATATGTATACTGGTATCTAAAATTTATATGTATACTGGTATCTTGAATTTATATGTATACTGGTATCTTAAATTTATATGTATACAGGTATCTAAAATTTATATGTATACTGGTATCTTAAATTTATATGTATACTGGTATCTAAAATTTATATGTATACTGGCATCTAAAATTTATATGTATACTGGTATCTTAAATTTATATGTATACTGGTATCTTGAATTTATATGTATACTGGTATCTTGAATTTATATGTACACTGGTATCTTGAATTTATATGTATACTGGTATCTTAAATTTATATGTATACTGGTATCTAAAATTTATATGTATACTGGTATCTTAAATTTATATGTATAGTGATAGTCATAAGAATGATAATTAACTATTTCGTCCGATATCTACCCCAAATGCAAAATTCAAATTTAATATTGCAATAAAATTAAATAGTTTAATGTACACTCTACTTATGCAAAAATAATTCCTCAAAATATATTTCTTTAAATTTGTTTTCCAATCTATTTGGTTAAAAGATTTATTATTCAAATAAGAAACATTTAATAATTTAAATTCTCAACCCCCTCGAGGTGACATAATTTGCTATTCTACCTAAAAATCAGCTTCAATTTTCAGCAAATGAACAATTATTTCACTCACAATAGTTTCCTTTATAAATGGAAATAAAACAGCCAATGCTTCAGGCCTCACAGACGAGATAATAATAAAAGTAAAGCCCATAACAAATCCTTTATATGCCGCGTCAGCACTTGAGTCTACCTATAAATTATAGTTCCATTCGACTAGAACCGAAAGATGTTCATCTTATGAGGTAGAATGGCTGGGCAAATACCATGGAGAAAAATTGAGTGAATTAGATTCAGATTAATGCAGGTTATACTAACTGACTATACTGTACAATGAATTAAAATTTCATTCAAGAGAACGATAGATTTAACAGTTCGTGATAATAAATATTCAAATAATTTAAATCAGCTTTCAGATTTCCAATGGACTCAATTAATTTAGTTTATCTTAAGAATTTATTTCATACTTAATTCAAGATTAAATTGAATTGAATTTCAAATTAAATTTACTTGATCTCGACTTGAAAATGAATTTCGGACTTAAAATTACCTTAAGCTTGACTTTAAAGTGAATTTAAGACTTTAATTCAACTCAAGCTTGACTTTAAAGTAAATTTAAGACTTTAATTCAACTCAAGCTTGACTTTAAAGTAAATTTAAGACTTTAATTCAACTCGAGCTTGACTTTAAAGTAAATTTAAGACTTTAAATTTACGTAAGTGGACATTAAAGTGAATTTAAGACTTTAAATTACCTTATTCTAGAGTTTAAAGTGAATTTAAAACTTTAAATTACCTTTAGGTGTGACTTTAAACTGAATTTGAGACTTTAAATTAACCTAAGAATGATATTCAGACTTTAAATTATATCATTATACAAAAAGACTATTCAATTACCACCATTATCCTTCATTAAAATCAAACCTTCAAAGCTACACCCCTCACAGTTCACTACACCATTTCCCTGTGCAGTCATTTTCAGACGCCACTTGGAATGGTTGGTATTATTAGTCCCAAGTAAAACTTCAGTCGAATAAGTTGGTAACATTGTAAAGCCATGACCAGAAAGCGTCTCCTCAACTCCACGATTGGGAAGTCAATAAACTGTTTGGGGCAGCGATTGGGAAATGGAAAGCCTTTCGGTCTCAGCAAGAAGAAAAGAAAGAAAATTGGGAAATCAACAAATGATTAGTTTTCTCTGATCAACCCAATTCTATCGAATAATTTCTATTAAAAATAATAGAGGATCGATATATTTTTTATAAATTTCTAATATCGATTAGAAAAAAGTTTTTCTATTTTAAAATACGTAATATAATTTATGCATGGTTTTTTAAATTAAATCACATATCCTTCACACGCACATTTAGAATACATTAGCCATATGTATGTAGAAATATTATGAAAAATCTCTGTGTTATTTAAACATCCCTTATGTTTATAAAAAGAACAAAATGCATTAATAATCTAGAGACGTATTCATAGCATTATTTTCTGACCCAGAGTCGATAAAGATCTTTTTAGTATCTACTTACCATACAAAGTAACCCTTAAGAGAAGTTGCTAAGATTGCATCAAGATAACCATAACCACACCCTTATAATTTCAGCATGAAGGTACAGCTGGCTATAGTATAGCAACTAAAGTATAGCAACTAAAATATAGCAACAAAATTATAGCAACAAAATTATAGCAACAAAATATAGCAACTAAACTATAACAACAAAACTATAGCAACAAAAATATAGCAACAAAAATATAGCAACAAAAATATAGCAACAATAATATAGCAATAAAACTTTAGCAACTAAACTATAGCAACAAAACTATAGCAACAAAACTATAGCAACTAAATTATAGCAACAATTATATAGCAATAAAACTATTGCAACAAAACTATAGCAAGCAACAAAATAATAGCAACTAAATTAGAGCAACAAAACTATAGCAACAAAATGATAGCAACAAAACTATAGCAACTAAATTATAGCAACAAAACTATAGCCACAAAATTTTATAGAAAGAAGCAAATTAACTATATGTTGAATAGTCATATAGTAGATGGTTAGATAGAATTATCAAGAGCTAACAGATAGTCTATACTCTGTTCTTTAGATAAAATATATTTAATACTCAAAAGATAGACTATAATTATGTATATTGGAATAGAATACCAGATTTTATAAATTCTTGTAACCGTCATTAAAAATAATAGAAATTTTTTTAACAATAGTCAGCGCAGTGTTAACAGTAAAATACAAGAGGTAAGAGACTCTGTTGATGGTATGCAGAAGGGTATCTAGCTCATTTCCGTTGCATGTTCTCCTGCCATTGTAACTGATAGAGCAACCTACTCTTATAGTGGCACACAGAGAAAGTATACGACAGTGCAGGATATTTCCTCTAGGAGTAGCACTACAGTCCTCATGATGAACAACATTGGAAACTAACGGAAATGGATAGAACAGCGCAGGCAAATGATAAGATGGTTCATAGATCACTTAGGTAAGGATCAGAAATACCAAAAACGTTCTGGTAAAATGTTAATTCCATCCTTACTGTTATTTATTTTGGGAATCACACTGGAAATGTTTTTCTTAGTTTAAAGGAATTCAACAAATACCATCTGTGAATTTAGAATAACGGAAAAAAGAGTGAAACATTTTCAAACATTTATCTGACTACACGGTTGAAGGAACTTTACTAATTTCTATTCAAGTCTATATTTGTACATGAAGACAAACTGATGAAATAAAAAATATGAAAAATGTATTAGTTAAACATCAATATTATTGTAAGTTGAAGCGAATACTGTAAATAGTATATTGACTTTCATGGACACCATTACGATTCTATTTGAATTTCCAGGGATAAAAATGTCCTGTACCCCTTTGTGTGAAATTAAAAGTCCTATATTTAATTTGTTCAGTAATTTGTTTGTACCTATCGATAGGAAACTCATTAACATAAGCAATTAATTTATTCTCCCTTCAGCGAAAGACCGTAACGTTATTAAAGCAGACATCAAAATAATTCACTGAACAGGAGAATGACAGTGAATGGAGTAATCAGGTGCGCTTTGACGGATTCAATGTAATTATAGCACAGTGCCACAGTAATTCACAACTATGAAGCAGGAGTTAGATAAAAGAGTTAGTAAGTTGAATAATATGAGGCAAACCAATCCCAAGTTAGGGCATAAACAAGGCTTAATTAAGAGAGAACCTTGGCATATGTCAGACTCATTCACAGGCATGGAACTCTGCCAACAGAAAAGTTTCCACTTTAAACAAGCCTCTCGAGACAATTCTTCGAGACATGAAAACTTAGCGAATGATTATGAAGGTCGAAAGAATATTCAAAAATGGAGATATTTACATGGTTATAAATGGGGTGGTGACATACGCTTTTAAAATCATAGATCTTGAAAATATTATTGACAGAGAAAATTAAACAGTATCGATTTTTTCTAAACAAGCTGTATATAGTATTCGATACCATTTCATTTCGTATATGATATTCTTAAGATCTATGATTTTTAGCTTTTAAAATCATAGATCTTAAGAATAAAATAGATCATAATGAATAGTATCATTAATCTTAAATATATCACAGAGGAAACGAAATGGTATCGAATACTATATACCGCTGGTGTATAGTACCATTCAATACCGTTTAATTCTGTCCGTCTATACTACTTTCGAGATCAATGATTTTAAAAGCATATGGTCACAACCGTAAACTTGAACACTAATATAGGGAAAAAGGAAAGAAATTTCAATCGAATACTCAGTGGTGTTTTATCATTAGATTAAAATACCTTTCATCGGAAAAATCGAATGCATACATCCGACCCTATTTTTCACGGAAAATTATAATTGTTTTATTTTTAGTAAGAGTTTTTTTGATTAAAATTTCTTCCAGGTAAAAAAAGATTCAACATTAAAAAAAATTGTTAGAAGATTTCCAACATAAAATACGTCAACAATGATTAACTTCCTCGAACAGAAATCAACGTTTTTTGTAACACTATATTCAACAAAGGTTCAGAAGGGAATATACTTTCTGGTTTATTATTCAGTGCAGAAGTAGCAGAGAAGTGACAGGGTTGTTCCCCAGAGCACACCCCTGGTCCCCAGCCATCTCTCCAATATCTCCCAGTCTCTTGACATCACCGTCAATATTTCCTCCTCTTTTGCCAAGCTTCTCCTGATGAGAGATCAGAACTTTAAACAGAATTTTGAACAAAGTTACCGTTCCTTCAGTAACTTTTGATGCTTTATATAGGAAATAATGAGATAGCTCCTATTAAATTCAGTTAACATGTTCATATGAGTGAAAGAACTGGCATTAGTGCGTATTTTCGATCAAAATATCATCGGATTAGCGTATAAAATCCTCTCTATTTTGACTCTGAGTCCCATTGATTAGAGTGGTAATAATAACGATGAAAATGGTAGGAATCAAAAACAATTAATTATGATGATGAAATTAAAATTAAAAAGTGATAATATTCACTATTTTAAAGTTGCTGATATCTCAAAGTTTCAGAAAAAGATTGAAAAACAATTATTACTGAAACAGATAAGAAAATTAAAAAGTTCTGAATTCAATTTTTATTTTATTTTTAAAACTTTTCATATTTTCCTTGAGGAATAAAAATGAATAAACTTAAAAAATTTACACCTCTCAGCAAGTGCTCCCACATATCAGCAAGTGCTCCCACATCTCAGCAAGTGCTACCACATCTCTCTACAAATGATTTTATACCTCTACAAGTGCTCGTACACCACAACAAATGCGCCCACGCCTCCTTACAAGTGCTCCCATATCTCTACAAGTGCTCCCACACCTCTACAATTGCTCTCACACCCTTACAAGTGCTCCCACACCTCCCTACAAGTGCTCCCACACCTCTCTGAAAGTGCTCCCACACCTCTACAAATGCGCCCCAACCTCTCTACAAGTGCTCCCATGTCTCATTCATCCTGGCCACACTTCAAACTTTTGTACTAAATTGGCACTGAATAAAATATGAGGAAAGTAAAGCGATCGAAATAAAGTTGGTGAAATTTACAATGAAATTAGTTAGGCGGTGGCCAATTGCCATCTACATACTGACATGATTCGAATTCTGACCACTAAGACATGATTCGAATTCTGACCACTATGACATGACTCGAATTCTGACCACTATGACATGATTCGAATTCTGACCACTATGACATGATTCGAGTTCAGACCACTATGACATGATTCGAATTCTGACCACTATGACATGACTCGAATTCTGACCACTATGACATGATTCGAATTCTGACCACTATGACATGATTCGAATTCTGACCACTATGACATGATTCGAATCCTGACCTCAATGACATGATTCGAATCCTGACCTCAATGACATGATTCGAATTCTGACCAAAATGGCATGATTCGAGTTCTGACCACAATAATGACATGATTCGAATTCTGACCACTATGACATGATTCGAATTCTGACCAAAATGGCATGATTCGAGTTCTGACCACAATAATGACATGATTCGAACCCCGACCAAAATAATGACATGATTCGAACCATGGCCACAATAATGACATGATTCGAATCCTGACCTCAATGACATGATTCAAATTCTGACCACAATGACATGATTCGAATTCTGACCACAATAACATGATTTAAATTCTGACCACAATGACATGATTCGAATTCTGAACAGTATACTGACATGATTCGAATTCTCACCACAATAATGACATGATTCGGATACTGACCACAAATCACATTTTTTTCTACTTTGAACGATTACCTGATGGGTACTTCGCACAAAAGGATACTTCGATAAAATCGAAACCGATGAAACAACTTACTGCAATTTTTAGTTAAATAGACAGGCTGAGCTCAGATGGTTTTCTCTACTTACATCCGCCAATATAATCCACTTAACGGACTCTAAAGCAACGGGCAAAGGCCACCAAACCGGCATACGGAGTACCTACTAAAGATTGTAGCTACCATATGAATTATAAGTGAAAAAGAGCATAAAAATCTTCTTGAAAAAATATATATCCTTAAAAGGAAAATAAATTGAAACGTAAAATTAACGAAACTTTAATATTTTTCGTTTGGTTTGGTAGGAGAGGATAGAGTTTTCACAAAAGGATTTTAGTAACAATCCTTTTCTGAAGCTATTTCGATATTCAAATTGAATATCTTCAAATTAATATACTTTTTATTTAAAAAATGCAAAATGGATATAAAATAATGTTTTTACACCGTAGATGATATAGTTAAAACATGAATAAAAACACAACTGTTGTCTATCAAGTGAAATTGTTCATTATTACACTTAGTATTGAATAAATAAACTTATCATTATTACATCAATTGCTTGTTGTATAACGAAAATAATAAGAGCAGTTAATGGTCTATACCCAATTGCATACTAAACACGTTCATTCAACAACTACAAGAAATACCCTACATATAACCACGTTCACACTACAACTACAACTACAAGAAACACACTACATACTAAGCACGTTCATTCTACTACTACAAGAAACACACTACACACTAAACACGTTCATTCTACAACTACAAGAAACACGCTACACACTAAACACGTTCATTCTACAACTACAAGAAACACGCTACACACTAAACACGTTCATTCTACAACTACAAAAACACACTACATACTAAACACGTTCATTCTACAACTACAAAAACACACTACATACTAAACACGTTCATTCTACAACTACAAGAAACACACTACACACTAAACACGTTCATTCTACAACTACAAAAACACACTACATACTAAACACGCTCATTCTACAACTACAAGAAACACGCTACACACTAAACACGTTCATTCTACAACTACAAGAAACACGCTACACACTAAACACGTTCATTCTACAACTACAAAAACACACTACATACTAAACACGTTCATTCTACAACTACAAAAACACACTACACACTAAACACGTTCATTCTACAACTACAAGAAACACACTACACACTAAACACGTTCATTCTACAACTACAAAAACACACTACATACTAAACACGCTCATTCTACAACTACAAGAAACACGCTACACACTAAACACGTTCATTCTACAACTACAAGAAACACGCTACACACTAAACACGTTCATTCTACAACTTCAAGAAATACTAATTATTGTATAACGCTTAAACTTTGAGTAAGAACGTGTGATATTTTGAGGAAAGGTGTTCGTATCAGGCAGTCATTTAGAAATTTAGAGAGTGTAATTTAGTAGAGTGGGTGAGGCCTAATTGTTGACGTGAGAAGAGTCTTGAGAGAGTTTGAGGTGTAAAGGTCTCCTAAAGGGAATTGAAAAGATACAAAACACGCCTTCCAAGGGTTAACATCATCTTCCTAAAGAAAAGCAGGAGAAGAACATTGAGCGGAAAATTTACCGCACCAGTTCAGGATTTTAACAACATATCCTTAATTTCATCAAAGATCTCATTTAAAAAAGTATACTAGTAATAAAATATTTTCCCTAAAAATAAATTGTCACACAAAACACCAATATTTTCCTATCAAAATTTTTCACATTTTTCCTTAAATAGATTCATCGCTTTCTCCTTTTCCCCATAAAGAGCAAAACTTTCTCCCGTAAAGAACATCCTATTCCCACAAAAGATCGACCACTTTATCTGACAAAGAAAACCAATTCAAAAGATCATCACATTGTCCTAAAAACATATCACTCTCCCACAGAATGAAAAAAGAACTATTTTTCTCTCAACTAATCATCTTTTTCCCACAAAAACTCATCAATTTTCACACAGGTCCATAACTTTTCCATAAGAAATCCATTATATTTCCCACAAAGTGTCACTCCCCACAAAGGGTCACTTCCCCATCACTTCTCACAAAGAGTCACTTCCAAATCATTTCCCACAAAGGGTCACTTCCCCATCACTCCCCACAAAGTGTCACTTCCCCATCACTTCCCACAAAGAGTCACTTCCAAATCATTTCCCACAAAGGGTCACTTCCCCATCACTCCCCACAAAGTGTCACTTCCCCATCACTTCCCACAAAGAGTCACTTCCCCATCACTTCCCACAAAGTGTCACTTCCCCATCACTTCCCACAAAGGGTCACTTCCCCATCACTCCCAACAAAGTGTCACTTCCCCATCACTTCCCACAAAGGGTCACTTCCAAATCATTTCCCACAAAGGGTCACTTCCCCATCACTCCCCACAAAGTGTCACTTCCCCATCACTTCCCACAAAGAGTCACTTCTCCATCACTTCCCACAAAGGGTCACTTCCCCATTACTCCCCACAAAGGGTCACTTCCCCATCACTTCCCACAAAGGGTCACTTCCCCATCACTTCCCACAAAGTGTCACTTCCCCATCACTCCCCACAAAGTGTCACTTCCCCATCACTCCCCACAAAGGGTCACTTCCCCATCACTTCCCACAAAGAGTCACTTCCCCATCACTTCCCACAAAGGGTCACTTCCCCATTACTCCCCACAAAGGGTCACTTCCCCATCACTTCCCACAAAGGTTCACTTCCCCATCACTTCCCACAAAGTGTCACTTCCCCATCACTCCCCACAAAGTGTCACTTCCCCATCACTTCCCACAAAGGGTCACTTCCCCATCACTTCCCACAAAGAGTCACTTCCAAATCATTTCCCACAAAGGGTTACTTCCCCATCACTCCCCACAAAGTGTCACTTCCCCATCACTTCCCACAAAGAGTCACTTCCCCATCACTTCCCACAAAGTGTCACTTCCCCATCACTTCCCACAAAGGGTCACTTCCCCATCACTCCCAACAAAGTGTCACTTCCCCATCACTTCCCACAAAGGGTCACTTCCAAATCATTTCCCACAAAGGGTCACTTCCCCATCACTCCCCACAAAGTGTCACTTCCCCATCACTTCCCACAAAGGGTCACTTCCCCATTACTCCCCACAAAGGGTCACTTCCCCATCACTTCCCACAAAGGGTCACTTCCCCATCACTTCCCACAAAGTGTCACTTCCCCATCACTCCCCACAAAGTGTCACTTCCCCATCACTTCCCACAAAGGGTCACTTCCCCATCACTCCCCACAAAGTGTCACTTCCCCATCACTTCCCACAAAGGGTCACTTCCCCATCACTCCCCACAAAGGGTCACTTCCCCATCACTCCCCACAAAGGGTCACTTCCCCATCACTCCCCACAAAGGGTCACTTCCCCATCACTCCCCACAAAGTGTCACTTCCCCATCACTCTCCACAAAGGGTCACTTCCCCATCACTCCCCACAAAGGGTCACTTCCCCATCACTCCCCACAGAGTGTCACTTCCCCATCACTCTCCACAAAGTGTCACTTCCCCATCACTCCCCACAAAGGGTCACTTCCCCATCACTCCCCACAAAATGTCACTTCCCCATCACTCTCCACAAAGGGTCACTTCCCCATCACTTCCCACAAAGGGTCACTTCCCCATCACTCCCCACAAAGTGTCCCAGTCGAATCATCCCCCACATTACTCTGTCCAGTAGATCAGGTAGGAAAGCTCTCAACGAAATAGACCTTAATCTGGTTAGCTGGGAGCCTTGCTGTGCATGGGCTGAATGACAAGCAAACAGGACTTGCTTGATCTGCTTGGGGTGAATGACAAGCAAACAGGACTTGCCTGATCTGCTTGGGCTGAATGACAAGCAAACAGGCTAGCTTGCTGTGCTTGGGGTGAATGACAAGTAAACAGGACTTGCTTGCTGTGCTTGGGTTGAATGACAAGCAAACAGGACTTGCTTGATGTGCTTGGGCTGAATGACAAGCAAACAGGACTAGCTTCCTGTGCTTGAGCTGAATGAAAAGCAAACAAGACTTGCTTGATGTGCTTGGGGTGAATGACAAGCAAACAGGACTTGCTTGATGAGCTTGGAGTGAATGACAAGCAAAGAGAGAAGCTTGCTGTGCTTGGGCTGAATGACAAGCACGACAAACATTAAAATATATATTTCTAGTAAGGTACAAAAAACTATCAAAATTGAATGTCTAAAATTTGACCATTTCTTTCTCTATATTTTTATATATTATGTAAAATAAATATTTTACATTAATGAATAAAAAATATACAACATAATAAAAATTTAAAAACAATATATTTAAGCCTTTTTATACGTACATACTAGCTAAGTACATTAAAATAAGATATGAAATAAATTAACTGTTAACATTAGAATATATCACATACGATAATAATATGAAATAGTTAATTTATTTTAAAGCATCTGTAAGCAATAGCCTTTCTACTTAATACATCATCTTGTTAAAACACTAAATTCATTGAATTCATTTCTACGGACAGACTCCATCTTTTCCTGATTTGAGGAAATGAATCGCCAATGTTTCTCGTATCCCATTAATCTGGCAATTAAACTAAATTGCAAACACCCCCAATAGTCTCTAATGAAAGAGCAAAAGTCTACGGGAAAGCGTAGCCTAAATACAGGCAACAGAACATTAATTTGTATTTTGAGTGAATGGTATCTTTTTTACGAAGAATTAACATGTTATTTGTAATAATAGAAAAGGAAATAAAAGTTCATTTCATGTACGATCTTTAAAAATAACAACAAACTTTAAATATATTCGATATTTTTCATTATGATACAGCCAACATTTCGTGAAATAATTATAATTTAAAGAAAGTTTCAGATCATTATAATAAGTTAGAACATTAGTAGTATTTATTTACTAGTATCCATTAACAAACTAATAATTCGGTATGAGGGTGATAACAGTATTACAAAGGACTTACTCGAAATGGTAATATAGACACGTAAATTAAACATTAATAATGTAATTCTGTAATTAATGTAGTTACATATATCTCACCACGAGACATTACCCTATCAGGGTGAAGCACCACCATCTAATGCTGATCCTGGCCTTATCATTGCTAGAAATTACTATATTATATTCAATTATAGAAGTTTTGAATTTCGTAAATAAAAAATATAAGAAAACGATATTTTGATGTTCTTGAAAAGCATTTTTGAAAAAAAAAATATTTAAGATCCTTCCGCGCGAAAAAAAAAATACAAAAATACCTATTTCTGACAGAAACTTTTGACCAAATTTTAGACCAAATAAATAGTGCAATTGCTTCTTATAGCCTTAAAATTCATACACCTCCCCGATAATAATTAGACAAAACAACGGAAGCGTTTTTCAATTTTGAATCTGTAAAATTATTGCTTTACCAGGGTCTTACAAATTTTTTAAAATCGAAAAAATCGAAAATTTTAAAAAATCAAAATTTTGAAGAAAAAAATATATAAATGTTAACACGGTTACTTTCCGATGTGAATACTACGCATGTGTGACTTCTTTAGGCACCACTTATCGTCATGTCGTGACAGTTATATGCCTGAGAAGGTTTGAGAAGGTTTAGGAAGGCTTGTTAAGGCTCAGCAGATTAGAAGGTACGTTAGCACCTTCCACTGCAGGGCATATTAAACAATGAAGGCGTGAAGGTGTTATTGAAACACTGAGTAACGGCCTTCTTAGAGGATTACTGGCCTTCAAATGAAGGAGAGTGAAGAGTTAAATGAAGGACAGTGAAGAGTTAAATGAAGGACAGTGAAGAGTTAAATGAAGGACAGTGAAGAGTTAAATGAAGGACAGTGAAGAGTTAAATGAAGGAGAGTGAAGAGTTAAATGAAGGACAGTGAAGAGTTAAATGAAGGAGAGAGAAGATTTAAATGAAGGACAATGAAGAGTTGAATGAAGGAGAGTGAAGAGTTGAATGAAGAACAGTGAAGAGTTAAAGAAGGAGAGTGAAGAGACAAATGAAAGGGAATGAAGGGACTTCATCAAATGAAGGACAGTGAAGAGACTTCACACCAAATGGAGGGTGACAGTATATAAAATAATAATATTTCCTTCTTCAATAAAATGTATGTTCTAATTATATTCAGGTTAATCAAATGGTTTCTGGTATAAAAAGTAGATGTAAAATTAACTTAGTTAACACTTTGATAATATTTCAATGAAACAAAGTAATGTAAAGAAACAATTACCAGATATAATTAATTAACAAAAATTAATAGTTTATTATTAAGATATCGTATCTGAATATGAATTAATATTTTGATGTTTATTTTTTTTTAAATAATAAGCTATTTAACTTTCCATCAAGTGTTTAATTGATTAATTGATAATTGATACTATACTTTATACTGTGAAGCATGTTTAGATTATCAAGAAATTAATTGATTAAATTCATGTGAAAATAAATGAATAATGTATGGAATAATGATCAATGATTATTTTAAGTAGGAACAGCAAACATTTTAACAGAGTGTAAAATATTTAGTAATATGATTATTTTACAAATAAAAATATATTATATGATACATATGTATTATAATAATATCTATGGTATAATTATTTACCGAAATGCATCTCTATTCCTATACAGGATAAATGCTGTGTTACCAATCAGCACTAAATTACCGGTTGGATATTAAAGAAAAAACACCGTAAAAATAAATATGAATAAATTACTTAGTTTAGACTTAGCATTTTCATCGTATTTAATAATTTATTAATAGATATTAATTAATTTACAATGAAACATAGTTTATAAGCATCTCAATTAGCATTATAGTTATATGTTAATAATTTAAATAGTATTAATATTTGTTGACAAGACTACTCACGAGGTGGCGCTGTAGATGAACATGGACACGTACCTGGAAAAAAAATAAAAAATAAACAATTTTATAATGATTACTAATATGGCTAAATAGTTAATAAGATAGAAAAAATATCAATAATTAAAGGTATATGTAATTAATATCACAAGCTTAGAATTAGGTAGGTAGAAAAAGTGAAAATAAATAAATATGATACCACCTTTTCCACACTATCTAATATATCTAAGGTATATCTATTTACAATATTGACCCACTAGATACCATCTTAGATAAATCTAGCTATTGAAATACCTTAGAAATGTCTATCTATCAAATATCTACGACATATCTTAGAACAGAAAAGGCCAAGATAAATCTAACAAATGAAATATTTCAAATATATCTATATGTAAAATATCTAAAACATATCTAGTACATATCTAGCAATGTAAGTTGACTAGATATGTCAAATATCTAATGCATATCTATCAAACGAAATACCTTAAATATGTCTATCTATCAAATATCTAGTACATATCTAGCACTGAAAACTGACTAGATATATCTATTGCAAACTGTCAATTTGCTGACACTTGTAATTGGTAGTCAATCCGCCAGAAGAGGACCTGCTGGAACTGACAGGTAAACGACTGACACTTCCCCTACCGAGGGGAGAGAAGTGCACTCACATGAGAGAAGTGCACTCACATGAGAGAAGTGCACTCACATGAGAGAAGTGCACTCACATGAGAGAAGTGCACTCACATGAGAGAAGTGCACTCACATGAGAGAAGTGCACTCACATGAGAGAAGTGCACTCACATGAGAGAAGTGCACTCACATGAGAGAAGTGCACTCACATGAGAGAAGTGCACTCACATGAGAGAAGTGCACTCACATGAGAGAAGTGCACTCACATGAGAGGAGTGCACTCACATGAGAGGAGTGCACTCACATGAGAGAAGTGCACTCACATGAGAGAAGTGCACTCACATGAGAGAAGTGCACTCACATGAGAGAAGTGCACTCACATGAGAGAAGTGCACTCACATGAGAGAAGTGCACTCACATGAGAGAAGTGCACTCACATGAGAGAAGTGCACTCACATGAGAGAAGTGCACTCACATGAGAGAAGTGCACTCACATCAGAGGAATACTTTACACTCACATGAGAGAAAAGCTGTTTCTAAAATAGAAAAAAAATGAGAAAATAAAGATATTGAAATTATACGTATGTATGTATGTAATTCAATTCACTTACACATTCCTAATTAAATACACAATATAAGTACCGTATATAGCATTAAAATTTAATTATTAATTTCATAGGAAATAGTAAAACTTCACTGCAAAAGTATTTAACTTATAATAAAGGAAGTCAGAATTACTCTGTAGTTTGATTATCCAAATTATATCAACATAAAAAGAAATAAAATATACACAGTATCTGATTTAGTGCAATAACATAGTAATGTTATTTATATGTATTCTATTGAAGATATAATATTTACAATGTTAGTATTAGTTTATAAGGGAAATTGTTATACCTATATTCAATTTAAAAAATTAAACAGTTTCATTTTGTCTTTATATATAAAATAAATTATAATTTCAAAGTGCAATTTTTCAAACCCATTTTCAAAAAACAATGTAAATGTTTTTAATTTGATGAGCTGTTTGCAAATAATGTAAACATGAAAGTATGTAAACACAATATAATTTAATCAACAACAGTAATGATTAGTATAATATAGCCTTATTAAACTGATCTACTACATAAGTTCACGAGCTCGAACATTTAAATGATTAAATTAGCTGCATTATCGTAGTGCAGTTCACTAACTAAGTAATCACGTTATTTGTTATTGAATGCATATGTTAAAAATAAGAGAAACAAGTGGAAAATACTTAATTTGGTTCATTTTACGTGTCACACTGTGCTTGAAAATTAACTTAACTATTTTAGCAGTAAAAAACTACAGAAAATGAAATTAAATAAATTATTTATCATATGCTATATTCAAAAGGAAAAATAAATACAAGTGACTTAATGGAAGCAGTCACAGGGTGAAGTTAATTATCTAAATCAATTGATAAAAGCTCGTGAATGCAGGAAAGCTACTCCCTGGAACTATAAGCTATATAACGAAAAATATTACACTATTACAAAAATAAAATACAGATATTATAATAATTAATAAAGTTTCTTTTACAAATATTAAATTAGTGAACTGTCAATGACTCATCACATTTTTCTTTGACTGTACATATAAGTACATACGCATAATAATACTCTATTACATATATATTATACACACGCATATTAATACCCTATTAAGAGTATTAAAATAGAAATCACATGTCATTTCATTTACTTTTTTATGCTCTGTTATGCATGACAAAGTTAAATACATTAGAGAGGAAAAAGAAGAGGGGTTATCTGTAAATAATGAGAATGTTAAGGGGTATTATGGTGGGCAATATCTTACATATCGGAGAATATGGTGGGGAGATGGGGTATTATGGTGGGCAATATCTTACATATCGGTGAATATGGTGGGAAGATGGGGTACTATGGTAGGCAATATCTTACATATCGGTGAGTATGGTGGGAAGATGGGGTATTATGGTGGGCAATATCTTCCATATCGATAAATATGGTGGGAATATGAAGGATTATAGTGGGCATTATCTTACATATCGGTCAATATGGTGGGGATATGAGGTATTATAGTGGGCATTATCTTACATATCTGAGAATATGGTGGGGAGATGGCGTATTATAGTGGGCATTATCTTACATAGTCAATCTGGACGTTTTCTTTTCTAACAAAATTATTTAATATATTTAAGGATAGTGTTATTCATAATATGTTTAGTAAATACACAGTAAAAATTCAGTACTTTAAAGCATTGAAGAAAGTTGACTGTAGTGGTGAATAGAAGAGGACACAAATAGTCAATATATAAATAAATAAAATAATATATTTATTAACTCAATATAATTATTTCAGAGGAATATAATTTTTTGATGAAATAGAAGTAACTACAATGGAGTTTAAGTAAATTATATATGAAAATAAAATCCATGTACATAATCACATACCATCAATCTGTTAAATGCTCATGGATGCAGAAAAGCTACTCTGTTCAAAAAATACTGCAATCACATTAATGCAGAAAGTGTTTTGCAATAACTATAACATACTATTTATATTAGAGAGTTAATTAAAATGGAGACTCCGTTTGTTTTATTCAGTTTAAATTACAGTAGTTTGGTTGCGAACATTGCCTCAAATTCCACCTAATGTCAAGGCCAGGTAACGAGAAAATAATTCCGTGAAATGGAGCGCCAATTATTGCTTTCTAGAGCAATAAAAATGCACTAAAATGCTAGGGAAAATGTTAGGGAAAATGTTAGGGAAAATGTTAGGGAAAATGTTAGGGAAAATGTTAGGGAAAATGTTAGGGAAATGTTAGGGAAAATGTTAGGGAAAATGTTAGGGAAAATGTTAGGGAAAATGTTAAGGAAAATGTTAAGGAAAATGTTAGGGAAAATGTTAGGGAAAATGTTAGGGAAAATGTTAGGGAAAATGTTAGGGAAAATGTTAAGGAAAATGTTAAGGAAAATTGTAGGGAAAATTTTAGGGAAAAATTTTAGGGAAAATGCTAGGGAAACTAATAAGGAAAATGTTAGGGAAAAAGCTAGGGAAAATGTTATAGAAAATGCTAGGGAAAATGTTAGGGAAAATGTTATAGAAAATGCTAGGGAAAATGTTAGGGAAAATGTTATGGAAAATGCTAGGGAAAATGTTAGGGAAAATGTTGGGGAAAATGTTGGGGAAAATGTTGGGGAAAATGTTGGGGAAAATGTTGGGGAAAATGTTGGGGAAAATGTTGGGGAAAATGTTAGGGGAAATGTTAGGGAAAATGTTAGGGAAAATGTTATGGAAAATGCTAGGGAAAATGTTTGGGGGAAATGTTGGGGAAAATGTTAGGGAAAATGTTAGGGAAAATGTTAGGGTAAATGTTAAGGAAAATTTTAGGGAAAATTTTAGGGAAAATTGTTAGGGAAAATGTTAGGTGAAATTCTAGGGAAAATGTTAGGTGAAATGTTAGGGAAAATGTTAGGGAAAATGTTAGGGAAAATGCTAGGCTTCTTCTGCAAACCTGGGTTTGCAGAAGTATTGATAGCACTGTGTAATAATAACAATTTTTATATAGTTTTTTCTTATATATGACCGAAGATGTAGTACTGACCGATAATTAAGAACTTACCCTATTCAATATTCCTGCTATTCTACTTCCTTTTAGTAATTCTTTAATTGTTTATTTTCTCTCAATTCAATGCCTACATAAATTGGAAATGAAGGCATGAAAATGGACTAAATATAAATTGATTAATTACTGATTATTATTAATTAACATTGATTATGAATTGCAATATTAAGGTAGTTTGAAAAAGAATTTATATAAATCAAAATAATTATTTTACCGAAACAATTATAAACCTTAATACTAAACTAAGATCCAGCTTCTAAAATAAATAAATGAAAAGGCTGATAAAACCTATTTAAATATAGAACCTATATCTCTCCGTTCAATTACTATCACTTAGATTATTTACTCCATTTTTGGATCTCTGTCCGCTGAATGTGTGATTAATACCCCGTATCGAATTGGTATTACGTGATCTAGAACATACCACTGATAATCCACTTCACCAAAATTTGTACGATGAAAAAGAAGGAAGGAGGACAAGTCGTAATATCCAGGGTACTAATTCTCTGCCCTTAGAGGGGAAAAGTATTCATCCGCACAGGGCGTAAAGCAGCGTTCACACCATCAATATGTATTGACAGTATTTTTATTGACCATATTGGATATTGACAATATCGAGTTCGAACGATCAATAATGTACTATCAATATTTCCATCAGTAGTTGCTCTGACTACTCAGCTTGTGTTGGGCTGAATTGATGGACAAAAAAAGTTTAATGCTAAAAAAATATTGATGAGATTCTGAGCACTTTTGATCGCATCAATATTTTCATCGGTCCATCAGTACCCTATCAATATATGGACTATCAATATATTGATACAATTAGTAAATGTTGTCAATAATATCGTTCGTATGTAGCCGCCTTTAGGACTCTAACACATCACGGGTTGTAGAGTTGGTTGCTAGCACACATAGTACAGTATAGGATAGGAGTACTCTACCTATGTACTAGGCATACATACTGTCTAAAAGATCTATTTGGATATATAAAAGGGCTGGAATTACAAGGAAAATGATGCAAAATTTAATTATGTACTATGTTTTTATACTGTTTATCAATACATCAATTATATCTCTATAATATAAATTTTAAAAGTTGTTTGCCAAACCCATTACTTTGCCAAACAATTTCTACCTTTTCCTAAAGCTTAATTACGTATGTGCAATGCTTAAAGTTTTTCTATTAAATCGTGCTATGAATTACATACCTTCTCTTTTTATGAATAACAGTAAATTGCTTGAGTTTCTATGATTTACCTGGACTTTACATAGTAATCTTGATCCCTTATGATTTACCTAAAACCTGTTCGTTGCAGGTATAATTTCGTATGTCCTTACAAGGCTTTTTATAGTAGGCATTCTCTCCTACATATAATCTATCATGACCCCTTCTTAGTAGGCATCATCCCCTATGATCTACCAAGGCCCCTTAGAGGCATTCTCTCCTATGACCTACCAAGACCTATTCCTAGTAGGCATCTTCTATGATCTGCCAAAACCCTTTCTTAATATACATTCTCTCCCATGATCTACCAAGGCCCCTTAGAGACATTCTCTCCTATGACATACCAAGACCTATTCCTAGTAGGCATCTTCTATGATCTGCCAAAACCCCTTCTTAATAAACATTCTCTCCTATGATCCGCCAAGGCCCATTAGTAGGCATTCTCTCCCATGATCTGCCATGACACATAATATTATGCTGTACCTTGCCCCAAACCTGTTTTTGTTACAAAGTACCTAACGGTGTAGTACCTCCAGGTGAAGATGGTATACCGTAAGATGGGCAGTACCAAATACTTACCAACCTACTAGTATTCTTACATTCACTACTATTCTATTTTCTACTGTTATTACTTTTTTTACTGTTAATACATTTTCTACTATCAAATAGGATATTTTCCTACAGGAATAAATTATATTAACGTATTATATGTACATACCAAATAACTGTTCAGCTCTTGAAAGGAGCCTGGGTTGATTCTAGAGAAATATTTTCAATTGATTGTATATTATTAGAGAATACATTTAATAACTATAATAGAAGTTACTCTATATATAATAAAGCTAGTTATATTAAGCAGGTATATTTTTATTGGAACACATCCGATAATATAATACAGATCGACTATTTTAAAATATTTGGGATGAATATAAAAAAGTTACGATATTGAAGAAAGACAAATAAAAAAAATTTACAGACAGTTAGTAAATATTGATTAAAGCTTTGGCGACTTGGAAGAATATTGAAATATACAATATATACATACTGTATATATATTTCAAAGTACGAGTAGCATTTATTGTTTATGATTATTTACTATTAATAACATTTTCCGGGGAAGAAAGTGTTAATGTATTTATTTATTTATTTTACTTTAATAACATTGTTACGTTTTGGCATGATAAAATAGTTTACAACCAAAACAATATATTATACTTATGTTGTTTTTAGAGAAACTATAATAACAGTATCTAACATTGATTTAAATAAAATATCACATAGGGTAAGTTACGAATTATCGGTCAGTACTATATTTTCGGTCATATAAGAAAAAACAATATAAAAATTATTATTAGATAGCACTGTGTAATAAAAATAATTTTTATATTCTTTTTTCTTCTATGACCGAAAAGGTAGTACTGACCGGTAATTCGTAACTTACCCTAGTTCAATAATAGTTTAAAATTAAAATAACATCAACACAATTTACTTTTCAAATATGAAATTCCATACTTTAGAATTTCAATTCATTTTACCTATCATCATATAAGTTTCTATATAATAAGATTAATTTCTCCAATCAATAGTGCAGTAATTAGTTACAGTAATTACAGGGCAAACCAATGGGTTATTCTCCATCACAGTTACCATTGTTACTCGGGGAAAATGCGTTCATATCGTCCATTGTAGATTGAATTCTGCAGCAAAGAATGCATGGTTCAATTGACTAATTAAGAAAAGGTATAATACCTGCATTAATTACCTGCAGCTATTTATAGAGCAACTGCATATGTGCTTATACTTCTTTGAGACTAGGCAATTACTGTTAATTAATGTTAACTTTATTGATAATTAAAATACACAGAAAAAATGGTTATTAATTGTTGGTATGTGAGTGTATGGTTTTGTATTTTTTTTGTTATAATTTAGTTTTTATTAAACGTTTTTTTTATAAACATTGCACTCAGCTCTCCATTTCTTAACTTAGCCTCTAATTCCCCAGGTGAACTTATCTGTCCCCTTACAGATGATGTACTTTGCGGGATAATTAAGAGGTAAATGCCTGTTAAATCCCATGTTTATGCTCTCATTTAATTTATATTAGGAAATCATTACTGTAATTTTTTAATCAATAAATAGTTCTTTTTTTACCGTTTACCATACTTACTTTTTATATTACAAGAATATTATAAAAAAAAATGCTTTTTTTAACGTGAAAATGAATTTGTGGCATAATCGGTTATAATAGTGACTGTATAATAATATACAGTTTGTTGGTACCACACTCTATTCACCTTTTCCTACCTGTATATTTTCTATCTCAAAATATGAGTCCTAATTAACTCACCAATTTCTCATTATGTAACACTGTGGAGCTTTCTTAGAGGCTACTAAAGACTTTTACCTGAATAATAATCAGGTGAAAAGAAGCCTATTAGTTAACCACTGACTAAAAATATTATGACAAATATTTCGTCGAGAGACATTTCGTCGAGAGACATTTCGTCGACAGACATTTCGTCGACAGATATTTCGTCGACAGATATTTCGTCGACAGATATTTTGCCGACAAACTTTCGCCGACAGACATTTCGTCGATAGACATTTCGTCGACAGACATTTCGTCGACAAGACATTTCGTCGACAAGACATTTCGTCGACAGATATTTCGTCGAAAGACATTTCGTCGACAGATATTTCGTCGACAGATATTTTGCCGACAGACTTTCGCCGACAGACATTTCGTCGATAGACCTTTCGTCGACAAGACATTTCGTCGACAAGACATTTCGTCGACAGATATTTTGTCGACAGGACATTTCGTCGACAGGACATTTCGTCGCCGAGACTTTAACTTTGTTCAATAAACAAACTTTAAACATGAATGACCGTTATGTACATAGTTTGTTGTATCTGTTAGTTTGTTGTACTGCATATTTCATGATTGTTTAATGACCTGTCAAGGTGGTTCTGTGGCTTGCACGTCACCCGTTCTTCTTAACAGAAATTCCGCCACGAAACTTCCTGTCGAAATAACGTACGTTCTGTCGACGAAATGTCTTGTCAACAAAATGTCCGACGACGAAATATCTGGTAACCAGGAACTCTGATTCTGCTGCCCATACAATGAGCTGTACCTGGGTACTGTCTGTGCTGCACTTTTCATAATTAGAATTATAAGTTAGGTAAGCACTGATTTTAATAATTAAGTGTACGGTAAATAGGGTACGAACATAAGCCCTTCTGGATGTAAACATCTGATGAAAATTTTGGTTTCGTTACTAATAACGTCTATACTTATGACTAGGGTTGTGACAATATGCTATTAAAGTCAGACATCTTAAGAATATCATAGACGAAATGGTATCGAATACTATACACCGCTGGTGTAGAACCATTCAATACTCTTCATTTCTCTCAGTCTATATTACTTTCAGAATCTATGATAATAAAAACATATTGTCACAACCCCACCTATGACTATCAAAATATAGTGCAAATTACACTGATATTAATATAATTAATTCACTAAAATATTTATAAATCACCGTCTTTATATAGCATATAAGAAGTTTTCAATTTGCTATTTGTTATAAGAATTTCCTTAAGCATCTGGTTATTTTTTCATTACCGAAACTTTTGGTGTTCTGAACATTGATAATTCGAACTTGGGATTACTATTCGGAATGATAACAGTTGCAAAAGAGATAATCTATATTAAACGATTTCAGTCCTTACTTTGCCCGCTATCGTACTATTTGTCTCATTATTATCTTATTTATTCAACTTTATTCTATTATTGAATAATATTTATTGAATAATTTATGTTTGCTATTAATATTATTTATTTTATATACATTATTTTATTAAGTAAACATGATGAATTTAATAATACATTTCATTTATTACATATTAAATAAAATACATATTAAATACACTAGAATTATAATATAATTATTAAACTTATTATAAATTATATTTAAAATAGAACTGTAAATCGGTCATTCATGTCATTTTCCATATATATTAAATACTTTGTTTTTCTTCCTGCACTACATTTTCCAATATTTAAAATCTATACCAGAATGCAAAATTTGCTCCCATCCACAAGCTGCAGCTAAAAATAGTCTAAAATATGCCATTATTTAAATACACGCAGAACAATTCGCTATAGTGACAAATTTAAATAAAATGTATTGTTTTATTGAATTGCAGAGGAAAAACTTATGGTGGGGCCATAGAAGGTTAGAGTCTCCTATTTTACTATTTTATAGTCCAAGATAACATTTATTTATCTGTATTTATTTATATATTTTTTATTATTTTTGTGTTGCCAAATAAAAAAAATTCTGGGAGACAAAATAATGTTAAAATAAATGCAAGCAAATGATATAATTCTTTCCCTTGATGAAAGTTCGAAAAATATCTTGAGACAATGAATAATTATAAGTTTATAAGCGAGTGATATAAGTTTGATTAAAATTCGAAGAAGCTCTACTTAAACTAAGTACTTAATATAAATAATATTGTTTTCCTATTATTATGTATAAGTACAACTATCAACATAAATGAAATGAAGCGTGAAATATTTTCAAAATAATTCAAATTATGAAAAAAATTAAATTTATATTGGATGTTATAGGTTAAATATACGCTTATATATTTCAACTTTTTAACCATTTAAGATATGGTGGCTGGCGGGGCCATAAACGATTAAGATAGTACCCCTCTAATCTTCTATGGCCCCACCATAGCCATACATAGAGATATATTGCAGCATGCTGAATAACAGCATTTTCCAATTGTTTATTGAATAGTTATACTATATAATTATTTTTTCCGTATATGCAAGTGTATACAGTCAAAGAAAAATGTATCATTTTGACAGTTTACTAATTTCACATTTCCAAAAAGAATCTTTTCTAATTGTAATGCTTGTAGATATTTTTTAAATTAGTCCGGGTACAAGATGAAATTTTTTAGAAAATATTGGAAAATTAAAAAACTGTGATTTGTGAGATTAACACCATCCGTAGACTTTTTTCTTTGGTACCTAAAATCTGAGTGTATGCTTACATTTCTTCCTTTTTCTTCTATTCAAAGAGAATGTATAAGAACAGCAGACGGTTTAGATGCTAGAGAATATCTTAACAGGTCCCATAAGCACTCTAGTCCTACAGTTATTCCTTTATATCTTTTATTGCAAACAGAAATAGAGTCTTGGAATTCTTACACGGCTTGGTACTGCAGTATACGCTACCGTGAGATTCTACTACAGTGATAGGTATTACCACAGAGCAGTTTTCATTCTTTATTTCAAACCACTAATATTTCAAACTATATATTTCTAACCAAATTAAAAAGAATGGGTGGCATCTCTAAGTGTAGAAATTAAATGGTTGCTACCACTAATAGAATAGTTTAAAAATGTTCTTCTTTGCGGATAAGTTGTTTAGGATAATGTATTTAAGGTTACTAGCTCATTGATTGGCTATGGAGATGAGCAATAGGTGTATAAAGAGACGTGCTGTCCCTCCAATTCCCCTGTCAGGTCATAATGCAATCGAGAAAAGTGCAGTACAACAAACTATGGGATACAATAAACTACATTACAGCCATCCATTGGTAGTAATTGATTTGTGTGGGTACAAAAACCCAAATTTGTAAGATAGAACATCATCACAGTGACTCTTTTCTCTGATAGTACATCATCACAGTGACTCTTTTCTCTGATAGTACATCATCACAGTGACTCTTTTCTCTGATAGTACATCATCACAGTGACTCTTTTATCTGATAGTACATCATCACAGTGACTCTTTTCTCTGATAGTACATCATCACAGTGACTCTTTTCTCTGATAGTTCATCATCACAGTGACTCTTTTCTCTGATAGTACATCAACACAGTGACTCTTTTCTCTGATAGTACATCAACACAGTGACTCTTTTCTCTGATAGTACATCATCACAGTGACTCTTTTCTCTGATAGTACATCATCACAGTGACTCTTTTCTCTGATAGTACATCATCACAGTGACTCTTTTCTCTGATAGTACATCATCACAGTGACTCTTTTCTCTGATAGTTCATCATCACAGTGACTCTTTTCTCTGATAGTACATCATCACAGTGACTCTTTTCTCTGATAGTACATCATCACAGTGACTCTTTTCTCTGATAGTTCATCATCACAGTGACTCTTTTCTCTGATAGTACATCATCACAGTGACTCTTTTCTCTGATAGTACATCATCACAGTGACTCTTTTCTCTGATAGTTCATCATCACAGTGACTCTTTTCTCTGATAGTACATCATCACAGTGACTCTTTCCTCTGATAGTACATCATCACAAGTGACTCTTTTCTCTGATAGTACATCATCACAGTGACTCCGATCGTACCTGTGCCTTGTGATTGATTGTTTGATTAGTGCAGGTGAATCACCTGTGAACTCTATTGTAAGGTGAATACCTTTCTACCTATATACCTTTTGTATCTACCTTGAACAGATGGGAGAATATGCTACGTATACTGACTCAGTGAACATACTAAATCATGTTACTTTAATGATGCTAATGTTTACTCACACTCATTTTAATGATACTCATGTTTTCCTATACTGACTGATTATGCTTAATAATATGTACTTATTACATATATTAATTTACACTATTTATGTTTACTAATACATACCCATGTAATTATTATAATCATCTTATATGCTCACTCTATGAAAATACATATCAACCGTATTCATATTTTAAGTAATACTACGCATGAATATATATAGTCATACTATGTATTTCAAGCATAATCATGTGTATACATATAGGTATAAAATCTTTTTATTTGGAGTAAATTATTTTGTAACTTTGAAATAAAACAATGCAATTTAATTTTTCCCTTCTGCTAAAGTTTTTGTATTTTCAGGAGTTGTTTTCAATGATATTTATTATGTGACAAGAGATTAGTAAGACTTTTTAAATATGTTACACAGAACAAGTTTAGTGAGGGTAATTTACTCCCTGCTGTTCTCTCTAGCTAGGCCAGAGCTTGTGTTTGCTCAATTTTATAGAAATAATGAGCTTTGGTGGATTCGTATATGTTAATAGTTTTAAAATGTGTTGTAACTTTTGGGTTATGAAGAGCATAGGAACTGTTCTGAATTGATATTTATAATTAGTTTTCTCTCATTGTTCGAGGGTAAAATTGTAAACTACTTAAAGGTGGTTTGAGGGTCAAAATAATTGGAGAAATGGAAGGAGGATCGTCGATATTGGGTGGAATATTGAGAAGAATTATCCGAGTATATGAGTGGTTAATTGACCTATCTTAACTCTCCCTAGTTGTCTGTCACTCACTCATTACTCACGGGAAAACCTTACGAAATTTACAGGTCTTGATAGATCCCAGTGGGGGAAGTCTTCTCTCACTCCACCCCTAGACTCCATCTCAGGACTTACACGATGAAGATCTCCACCCCTCATAGGAGTGGAGATTGGATCCTGATCGAGTGATTGAATATTGCAATCAAAGGGTCTCAGAAGAAGTTTCCTGACGGCAGAGGTTGAATTCTTTACGGCAAAGTCAGAGTCTAGAAGCGGAATCCAGCTACTGAAACCGATTGCAAGTTTTCTTCTGATGTTGCAGAGCAGTCATTCACTGAACTGCAGTTGTCTCCAGTCAATATCGTCCGTAGTACTGTGATTTAAACGAGTGATCCATGCTAATTGCAGACGCACAAGTACAGTGGTTTCGATGAGTTTCGAGTCTCACCCTATTCGGCAGAAACCCCCAAATCCCTATCCGTGATTATATAAAACTCATGTATATATTAGTGAAAGGCATACCATCCTCATTCTCCAATGTATGTTCGACCCCATGTTGAAGATCATGATTACTTGACATATGGAGATCTTAATTTAGGACTTATAATTTGAGCCTCTGTCTGATTGATTATATTAAAGTACACCTAATTTAAACCATGTGTGGGTTTTCATTAACTTCACTCGTTTCGTAAGGTATTTTATTTGATGCTATTTAATGAATAGAATGAATTATTTAAATGACAGGTAACGTAAAGAGTAAATTAAACAAATTGATTGTTTTTCGTAGGGAGAATCCTATCCCACGTAATTAATGGATGCTCGGCATTGATAAATAACAAGGCTACCAAATGAAAGAAAAACTTATAAGCTGAAAATATTGAATATGAATAATTAAAAAAAAAAAAAAAAAAAAACATAAAGAAATCCAGGGGTTAACCACTATTACAACCTATGTATTACATTTTGTACTCTTTAAAGCATCTCGAGTTTGTAAAGATCTTGAAATTATTATAGACGGAGAGAATTAAACAGTAATGAATGGTTCTAAACCAGAGGTATATAGTATTCGATACCATTTCATTTCGTTTCGTCTATATTCTTGGGATCTATGATTTTAAGAGCATATTATCACAACCCTGCAAGTTATCAGACACAACTTTATCTTTTAAATGAATTAAAAAATTTGATTCTACAACTACGAGGTCTTAGATTTTTGTGTTAGGTAAACTCGTAGACTTCATTTACTATCACCTCTTCATTTCCCTCTTCAATTCGTGAGTGCAGTAAGCGGTGCTTGTGTCCCTTTTCGTCACATTCCTTAGTAAGTGACTGTATTCACGGAGTAGCTTTTCTGCGTCCATGAGATTTGTCACCAACAGGTGGTAGGTGACTCTGTTCGTTAAGCCACTTTCCTTTCTGACTGCTTCTCCCAGTTCCATAAATGTAATTTCCTTTTACCGTCTGCGATATTAATTTTTGTTTCAAAGCAGATGTTAAACCCTACTAAATTAATTAATCAAATAATAATAATAAAGAGTTTAATTACTTGATAGTACAACATTTCAAGCTACAATCAATGTCATTCACTTTGTTGTCCGACAGTATAGCTTAGAGTGAGGAAAGCATCATAGGTATTTACTGTGTCTCTGCAAAGCAATACCAAATTAATTTGAATAGGAAGCAAATTAATTTGCATAGAGTCTTGTCGATTGGCGCCCTCACTTCAATGGCAGCAATATCACATGCTCTATGCCTTTATTGTTAACACTTTATCTAATTGTATAGAATGTAGTATATTTAGATTGGTTATTCATGTAGTTATTAGGGAATAGATGATATAGAAATAGCATTTCGGCTAAAAATGTCCATCAAAAAGCCTTTTGCAAAATTAGAATAAAATACAATTAGTTTATGCAGAATGAAGATAAAAGTTCATACCAACAACAATTACCTTAAAATAGTTTAGGATAACAGGGAGCTGAGATTTTTTTTTAAATAGTAAATAAATGAAACAGAGTGAAGTATATTGGAAACAATTAGACTCAATAACAATAATAGTTAGAAAAAAGAAAATGGAGAGAAAGCAAAGGGAGAGAGAAACTAGAATGGAAAGAGCGAAGGGATGGATTGGAGAGAATTGATTAAAGGAAGAGAGAGAGGGATTAAAGAGTATGAGAGATTAAAGAACATAAGAGATTAAAGAGCATGAGAGATTAAGAGCATGAGAGATTAAGAGCATGAGAGATTAAAGAGCATGAGAGATTACAGAGCATGAGAGATTAAAGAGCATGAGAGATTAAAGAGCATGAGAGATTAATGAGCATGAGAGATTAAAGAGCATGAGAGATTAAAGAGCATGAGAGATTAAGAGCATGAGAGATTAAGAGCATGAGAGATTAAGAGCATGAGAGATTAAGAGCATGAGAGATTAAGAGCATGAGAGATTAAAGAGCATGAGAGATTAAAGAGCATGAGAGATTAAAGAGCATGAGAGATTAAAGAGCATGAGAGATTAATGAGCATGAGAGATTAAAGAGCATGAGAGATTAAAGAGCATGAGAGATTAAAGAGCATGAGAGATTAAGAGCATGAGAGATTAAGAGCATGAGAGATTAAGAGCATGAGAGATTAAGAGCATGAGAGATTAAGAGCATGAGAGATTAAAGAGCATGAGAGATTAAAGAGCATGAGAGATTAAAGAGCATGAGAGATTAAAGAGCATGAGAGATTAATGAGCATGAGGGATTAAAGAGCATGAGAGATTAAAGAGCATGAGAGATTAAAGAGCATGAGAGATTAAAGAGCATGAGAGATTAAAGAGCATGAGAGATTAAGAGCATGAGAGATTAAAGAGCATGATAGATTAAAGAGCATGAGAGATTAAAGAGCATGAGAGATTAAAGAGCATGAGAGATTAAAGAGCATGAGAGGTTAAAGAGCATGAGAGATTAAAGAGCATGAGAAATAAAAGAGCATGAGACATTAAAGAGCATGAGAGATTAAAGAACATGAGAGATTAAAGAGCATGAGAGATTAAGAGCATGAGAGATTAAAGAGCATGAGAGATTAAAGAGCATGAGAGATTAAAGAGCATGAGAGATTAAAGAGCATGAGAGATTAAAGAGCATGAGAGATTAAAGAACATAAGAGATTAAAGAGCATGAGAGATTAAGAGCATGAGAGATTAAGAGCATGAGAGATTAAGAGCATGAGAGATTAAAGAGCATGAGAGATTAAAGAGCATGAGAGATTAAAGAGCATGAGAGATTAAAGAGCATGAGAGATTAAAGAACATAAGAGATTAAAGAGCATGAGAGATTAAACAGCATGAGAGATTAAAGAGCATGAGAGATTAAGAGCATGAGAGATTAAGAGCATGAGAGATTAAGAGCATGAGAGATTAAGAGCATGAGAGATTAAGAGCATGAGAGATTAAGAGCATGAGAGATTAAGAGCATGAGAGATTAAAGAGCATGAGAGATTAAAGAGCATGAGAGATTAAAGAGCATGAGAGATTAAAGAGCATGAGAGATTAAAGAGCATGAGAGATTAAAGAGCATGAGAGATTAAAGAGCATGAGAGGTTAAAGAGCATGAGAGATTAAAGAGCATGAGAAATAAAAGAGCATGAGACATTAAAGAGCATGAGAGATTAAAGAACATGAGAGATTAAAGAGCATGAGAGATTAAGAGCATGAGAGATTAAAGAGCATGAGAGATTAAAGAGCATGAGAGATTAAAGAGCATGAGAGATTAAAGAGCATGAGAGATTAAAGAGCATGAGAGATTAAAGAGCATGAGAGATTAAAGAACATAAGAGATTAAAGAGCATGAGAGATTAAGAGCATGAGAGATTAAGAGCATGAGAGATTAAGAGCATGAGAGATTAAAGAGCATGAGAGATTAAAGAGCATGAGAGATTAAAGAGCATGAGAGATTAAAGAGCATGAGAGATTAAAGAACATAAGAGATTAAAGAGCATGAGAGATTAAAGAGCATGAGAGATTAAAGAGCATGAGAGATTAAGAGCATGAGAGATTAAGAGCATGAGAGAATAAGAGCATGAGAGATTAAGAGCATGAGAGATTAAGAGCATGAGAGATTAAAGAGCATGAGAGATTAAAGAGCATGAGAGATTAAAGAGCATGAGAGATTAAAGAGCATGAGAGATTAAAGAGCATGAGAGATTAAAGAGCATGAGAGATTAAAAAGCATGAGAGATTAAGAGCATGAGAGATTAAGAGCATGAGAGATTAAAGAGCATGAGAGATTAAAGAGCATGAGAGATTAAAGAGCATGAGAGATTAAGAGTATGAGAGATTAAGAGCATGAGAGATTAAGAACATGAGAGATTAAAGAACATAAGAGATTAAAGAGCATAAGAGATTAAGAGCATGAGAGATTAAGAGCATGAGAGATTAAGAGCATGAGAGATTAAAGAGCATGAGAGATTAAAGAGCATGAGAGATTAAAGAGCATGAGAGATTAAAAAGCATGAGAGATTAAGAGCATGAGAGATTAAGAGCATGAGAGATTAAAGAGCATGAGAGATTAAAGAGCATGAGAGATTAAAGAGCATGAGAGATTAAGAGTATGAGAGATTAAGAGCATGAGAGATTAAGAACATGAGAGATTAAAGAACATAAGAGATTAAAGAGCATAAGAGATTAAGAGCATGAGAGATTAAGAGCATGAGAGATTAAGAGCATGAGAGATTAAAGAGCATGAGAGATTAAAGAGCATGAGAGATTAAAGAGCATGAGAGATTAAAGAGCATGAGAGATTAAGAGCATGAGAGATTAAGAACATGAGCGATTAAAGTGCATGAGAGATTAAAGAGCATGAGAGATTAAAGAGCATGAGAGAGATTAAGAGCATGAGAGATTAAAGAGCATGAGAGATTAAGAGCACTCACCAGAGTTAGCGGATTAAAGTACAGCAAGCCATCAACTCTAACAATTAATCAACAAATTTGTGGCAGGAAACCTGTTAGGCAAATTAATATGAGGTGAAAATATAGAGAAACCGCACTGCAGTTACTGTGCAGTTACTGTGCAGTTACTATGCAGTTACTGTGCAGTTACTATGCAGTTACTATGCAGTTACTGTGCAGTTACTCTGCAGTTACTGTGCAGTTACTGTGAAGTTGCTATGCAGTTACTGTGCAGTTAATATGAAGTTAGCACTAGTACAGTAACTACACTATTACAGAGTAACTACACTAATAGGTACAAAGTAACTACACTAGTACGTCAGTAACTACACTAGTGCAGTAACTACACTAGTGCATAATAACTACACTAGTGCAGTAACTACACTAGTGCAATAACTACATTAGTATTTCAATTAATTATCGCCTCTTAAAATTTGAATATATTTCAAACTATAACAAACACAGAAGTTTCTGTTTGTATTTCATCTAATATTTGAAAAGAAAACACGGAGAATAAATAACACTAAAGATATCTGAGAATATTACCAAAGAATATTCCAAAAAAAGAAAGGGATATCCGAGGTACACTGAGTAGTAAATTGGAGCACTAGATACCGATGATGGGTACACTGTATACCTATGATGGGTACACTGTGTACCTATGATGGGTACACTGTATACCTATGATGGATACACTGTATACCTATGATGGGTACACTGTGCAGTGTATAGCTATGATGGGTACACTGTATACCTATGATGGGTACACTGTATACCTATGATGGATACACTGTATACCTATGATGGGTTCACTGTATACCTATTATGGATACACTGTATACCTATGATGGGTACACTGTATACCTATGATGGATACACTGTATACCTATGATGGGTACACTGTATACCTATGATGGGTACACTGTGCAGTGTATAGCTATGATGGGTACACTGTATACCTATGATGGATACACTGTATACCTATGATGGATACACTGTATACATATGATGGGTACACTGTATACCTATGATGGATACACTGTATACATATGATGGGTACACTGTATACCTATGATGGGTACACTGTGCAGTGTATAGCTATGATGGGTACACTGTATACCTATGATGGGTACAATGTATACCTATGATGGATACACTGTATACCTATGATGGATACACTGTATACCTATGATGGGTACACTGTATACCTATGATGGATACACTGTATACCTATGATGGATACACTGTATACCTATGATGGCTACACTGTATAGCTATGATGGATACACTGTATACCTATGATGGGTACACTGTGCAGTGTATAGCTATGATGGGTACACTGTATATATATATACCTATGATGGGTACACTGTATACCTATGTTGGATACACTGTATACCTATGATGGGTACACTGTATAGCTATGATGGGTACACTGTATACCTATGATGGGTACACTGTGCAGTGTATACCTATGATGGGTGCACTGTATACCTATGATGGATACACTGTATACCTATGATGGATACACTGTATACCTATGATGGGTACACTGTATAGCTATGATGGGTACACTGTATACCTATGATGGGTACACTGTATACCTATGATGGATACACTGTATACCTATGATGTGTACACTGTGTACCTATGATGGGTACACTGTATACTTATGATGGGTACACTGTATAGCTATGATGGGTACACTGTGTACTCCAGCAAGGTACACTATAGCTAGAGGGTGTAGCATTTTCAGAGGCACACTGTTGTAAACATGAGGAATGGGACAGTAATCACTCAGGAGATGCACAGGCAGAGTGAAAAGTAACGGTGAAATATTGCTGAGGAGAGAAACATCTTAGTTACTTGTGGAAGGAACATCTTAGTTACTTGTGGAAGAAACATCTAAGTTAGTTGTTGAAGAAACATCTTAGTTACTTGTGGAAGAAACATCTTAGTTACTTGTGGAAGAAACATCTTAGTTACTTGTGGAAGAAACATCTTAGTTACTTGTGGAAGAAACATCTTAGTTACTTGTGGAAGAAACATCTTAGTTACTTGTGGAAGAAACATCTTAGTTACTTGTGGAAGAAACATCTTAGTTAGTTGTGGAAGAAATATTTCAGCAAGCTATAACTTTCCCCAAGCTATAGTTTTCCCCAAGCTATAGTTTTCCCCAAGCTATAGTTTTCCCCAAGCTACAGTTTTCCCAAGTTATAACTTCCCCCAAACTATAGTTTTCCCCAAGCTATAGTTTTCCCCAGACTATAGTTTTCCCCGAGCTATAGTTTTTCCCCCAAGCTATTAATTTTCCCAATGTATAGTTTTCCCCAAGCTACAACTTTCCCAAACTATAGTTTTCCCCAAGCTATAGTTTTCTCCAAGCTATAATTTTCCCCAAGCTATAATTTTCCCCAAGCTATAGTTTACCCCAAGCTATAATTTTCCCCAAGCTATAGTTTACCCCAAGCTATAATTTTCCCCAAGCTATAGTTTTCCCCAAGCTATAACTTTTCCCCAAGATATAGTTTACTCCAAACTGTAGTTTTCCCCAAGCTACATTTTTCCCCAAGCTATAGTTTTCCCCAAGCTATAGTTTTCCCCAAGCTATAGTTTTCCCCAAACTGTAGTTTTCCGGGAATATTCTCCGTAGACTTTTGGCCAGTATTTTGGCGACTGTCTGCCCTAATTAGGATAGCGGCACTCCAGTCTACATTTCACACCTAATTGGCAATAGACTCTAACAAATTGCTGCTAATGTTGTCAAGTCTTGAGTATGCAAGACATACAAATGAAGTAAATAACAATGATAATTAAGCTAATAAAGGAATTAGAAAATGTTCACCATTGTTACTTTCACTATTTTCATGCAACTTTATTGAAAATATCATTATTGTTATAACACATAAAAATAATAAGAAAATTTCAGTATTAATTACTTTTTCAAAAATAAGAAAATTATTTAAAAAATCCATTAAATTTGTATTATGACGCAAAAAAATCCAGTCATTAATTTAAAGTAATTATTTTCAAGTAAATTAAAAATTGCTAAAGCTAGTATATTTACAAGGCATTTAACCTTCGTTTAAAAGGTCACAAGATAATTTAAAAACACTATACGGCTATAGTATACTGTAGTACGTATAATGGAAATATAATTTCAAATACGTGACAATGAAAATATGCTCAAAACAATTAAAATAACACTTTATATAATAAAAAATCATATTGATATTTATTAACTAATTAAAGTGTTGGTTGGAAGTTTTAAAAAACAAAAAAACTAGCGAATAAAGAAGAGTAATTACAAAGGACTAAGAAAAAGCAGTCGGAGAGGAAAGTGATTTAATGAACACATGTTATAAACCTTTTAAAAAGAGTGTGAACTTTTGACCTATTTTTGTGTGTCTCAAAACCTAGGCCTAAATAATTAGTTTAAACCTTTTGAGGCACACAGACACTTTTAATGAGGCACATAATCATTCAAAAAAGATGTTAAACAGAATGTGTTGGTGATAGTAATTAGTATACTTATATTTCTAAACCCAGATGTGAAAATAATAAGCCTTGTAGGTCAATAAAATTGCAGTATTTCTTAAACACTGTTCGATTAATGAAGAGGTATTTGGTGATTAGTTATCTCACTGGTTGAGGGAAAAATGGAAACAGCTTACATGTGTTGAGGGCAAATACAAATAGGACAAATGGGAAAATGTTTGGATACGGGAGAAAATGTAGAGATCTCGAGTTTATAGCAGGAGGTTGTATCCATCAAATCCTTTCAACGTAGCAAGCTAGCTAGAGAGTAAAACTAGTGAATAAAGTTTAAAAATACCAAGGTTCAAAGAAGTCTTCTTTCACACAGGCTTTGGTAGGCAACCATCGCAAGATTTAGACGATGAAGAATGATCTCCTTCAATTCTAGTGATGGAGATAGGACCTGGGACGTCAGCATATCAGTAACCCGGTGTCAGAGATGGTATTCTTCACGGCAAAGTCAGAGTTGTAGAAGAGCATGTGACGAGTTTGAAATAGCAGATGAAGTAAAATACTGAACAGCTACCGATCTCGCCCAGCAGTCACTCTATGAGCGTAGGGTATTGCTACCGTCAGAGTAGTCACCTGCAGTGACTGTAATTTTGAACAGTCTCCTGTAGCAGTCAGTAAAGCAAATCTCATTCACGTCCCCATACATACCATTCAATGTATCTTGTATTTCCCAGTGTGAATGTAAGTCCAGTGTACCACTCCTTAACTGTTGTAAGTTAACCACCAACTGTATATGGTGACTTAGAAAAAAGGCAACCGGACTAATTATATCTCTTATGTTCATCCGACTTATTATCCGAATAACTTATCTAGACTGGAGACATGCATACACTTCAACATAACTTTTGTTCATAGAAGCGGTGAACAATAGCCAATCTATAATTTCTTCAATTGCCTTCTTTGTGAGACATCCTCTATATAGGCACATATTAATTCTGTCTGATCACTTTTTCTAGAATAAACCTAATTTAAGTTGGTTGTAAGTTTCATTGCTATCCTTTTATGATCCGATAAAGAAAAATTTTGATAATAATACTTGAAATAGAGAAAAAACCTTAACAGTAAATCAAAAAATTAATTGTCCCAGGTAAGAGATCGGAACACACTTAGTTAAATGGCCACCCGGCATTAATTAATTACCACGCTAACAAGTAAGAGATAGAATTGACCGTTAAAATATATATGGTGAAAAAAATGGAGTATATGTTAAAAAAATTGAGATTTTTAATTGAAAGCAAAAATAAGTGATTAAATTATTTTTCACTAAATTAATAATACTAGTTATACCTCCCCGTTACGTAAAGATGACGTCATACACACCGCAACTGATATACCGGAACTACGAGTCGTGACCAGAGATGTGATAAAAAAACATTGTGCAGTTGAAGTTGTTTAACCCACTGTATTTCTTTCTTCAATGTAGAACAGTTGTTTTGTAACAATATGACGTTCTAATAAAATAATTAAAACAATACTTTAATACAACAATATATATTTCTATTACTTTTTAAAATTTATCTAACTTCTGAAATAAATTTTCATCTGTGAAATTAAATCATATTATGAGAACATAATATTTTATATTATTTTTAATAGGGTAAATATACAATAGCTAATAGATAGTTTCATAAAAAAAAATATAGTACAGTAAACTAGATTAAGTGCACTAGGTAGAACGCATACCTTCGTCGCCGCTTTGACCCGTACCCTTCCAAAATCTATTAAACTGGTAACTGGATAATGGCCAGTTATAAATGACCTTGACCTTTGACCGGGTCGCTACCAAAATTCTACCAGCAGGTCACTGGACATTGACAAATCGTTTCACCAAATTTCAGCTAATTTGGTTGAACATTTTTTCAGTTAGGCGAATTACAAGATAATAAAAAAATGAATGAATATATAAATGCCGGGTAAATTATAACCTTCCGCAAAATTTGCTAAGGTGTTATTATATATTATTCATACTCACTCAACTATAATAAAAATACCAATAAATTAATAATGAAGCGTGTACAATCTACGATAGTGGGAGGTAGGATGTAGGCAGTCACGTAGAAATGTAGATGTTACGTCGCGCAGTACAACATATGGTGAGGCCTGGTACAGTTACACAGCATCAGGGATGCACTGTGTAAGGTGTAGCCTAACAGTTACATCGTATCCGTGATGCACTCTATCCAAGGTACCGGTAACATCATTCGCTACACTTCACTGCACACTTTCTTTCTGATTATCTTAGCAGATTTACAATGAAAATTGAAAAATAAATTATAAAAAAAAATTATTCTTGTTTCTAATTGAGAAAAAAAATTATAAAAGAAAATTATTCTTGTTTTTAATTGAAATAAAAATTATAAAAGAAAATTATTCTTGTTTTTAATTGAAAAAAAAATTATAAAAAAAATTATTCCTGTTCTTAATTGATAAAAAAATTATAAAAGAAAATTATTCTTGTTTTTAATTGAAAAAAAATTATAAAAACAAATTTATTCTTGTTTTTAATTGAGAAAAAAATTATGAAAGAAAATTATTCTTGTTTTCAATTGAAAAAAAAATTATAAAAGAAAATTATTCATGTTTTTAATTGAAAAAGAAATTATAAAAGAAAATTATTCTTGTTTTTAATTGAAAAAAAATATAAAATAAAATTATTCTTGTTTTTAATTGAAAAAAAAATTATAAAAGAAAATTATTCTTGTTTTCAATTGAAAAAAAATTATAAAAGAAAATTATTCTTGTTTTTAATTGAAAAAAAATTATAAAATAAACTTATTCTTGTTTTTAATTGGAAAAAAATAATAAAAGAAATTTATTCTTGTTTTTAATTGAAAAAAATTATAAAAGAAAATTATTCTTGTTTTTAATTGAAAAAAAATTATAAAATAAACTTATTCTTGTTATTAATTGAAAAAAAATTATAAAAGAAATTTATTCTTGTTTTTAATTGAAAAAAATTATAAAAGAAAATTATTCTTGTTTTTAATTGAAAAAAAATAATAAAAGAAATTTATTCTTGTTTTTAATTGAAAAAAAATTATAAAAGAAAATTATTCTTGTTTTTAATTGAAAAAAAATTATAAAATAAACTTATTCTTGTTTTTAATTGGAAAAAAATAATAAAAGAAATTTATTCTTGTTTTTAATTGAAAAAAATTATAAAAGAAAATTATTCTTGTTTTCAATTGAAAAAAAATTATAAAAAAAATTATTCTTGTTTTTAATTGAAAAAAAAAGATAAAATTATAAATTGGAGAAGAGAATTATTTTTGTTCTTAACTGAAAGATATTGTCTTTAAAAAATAGAATTTCATTATGTTATATTTTATATCAATAATTGATTAACATAAAATCATATATATAAAATTAAATATACTTTAGGTCACCGACATTTTATACAGCGAATCTACACTATATGATCAATGGAGTAGCTTATAGCTACGGCAATGATACGCTGTACGATTTACCGCTCAGCGATGATTTGTAGAGTGTACGCCTACGATAAAATAAAGGGTAGGGGGGGGGGGGGTCACTACGGTAATTGTATCTACAACCGTAATGTAGCTAGCGGCAAGTATTGAACTTAAAGATGGCAAAATAAAGTGATTAATGTTATTATTTACTGATAATATTTGATGTTGATGGAATGTAAAATGTTATAATGGTATTCTCTGGTATACTCAGAAATAAACTCTATACACTTAGATTGCTAATGTAAAAAGAGATAAAAAATTAATTATTATTTCTTCAATACGGTTGAATAAGTTCACTAATTAATTATGTACTAGTGTGAGAAAACTTAAAGTTTATAAAAAAAAATAGTTTCAAAATATTACAGAACTTTATTAATTATATAAGAAATGCGTTTCAATTAATTATAGGCAGTTTAACATCTGTTTCGGAATCAAAGGCTATATCGCAAAATGGAAATTAAATACAAACGAGCGAAAAAGCAGTCAGAAAGGAAAGTGGCTCAATGAATAAAGTTACCTACCAACGTCAGTGACAATATTCATGAATGCAGAAAAGCTACTCCGTGAATGCAGTCACTTACCAAGGCATGTGAAAAAAAGGAACACAAGCACCAGTGGCTGGACTCACGGATGCAAGAGGAAAATGAAGAGGTGATGGTAAATGAAGCCTACGAGCCTATCTAACACAAAATTCTAAGACCTCGTAGTTGAAGAGCATAACCCTAGCGCTATCCTCTAAAACTGCATGTAGAGTTAAAAATAAATAAATAAACATGCTTAAAATGAAAAATTACAACAGTTCAGAATTCTGCTCTTCCAATCACCACTAGAGTTTCAAGATAGTGAAGTATTTAAAAAAAATACTGCTTAGAACATAAATTTTGAACTTATAATATGTAATATTAACACAATAATCTTTTCTTGTGAAATAAATTGAATATGATACAGATAAATTAGCTACAATAAAAAATCAATACATAGAAAAAGAATACCAAAACACTTTAATGAAAGAATCATGATGAAATTGAATACTGATGAATTGATTAAAATTAATATAAACATATCTATAAAAAGAATACTCAAAAATGACAAAAAAATAATATCGTTGAATGACAAAAATATAATACCGATATAATAATATAGAAAGTAGTGATAGAATAAATGTTCGCTATGAGTTGAATGGAATACCGATAAATTTACCGTAAATATAACATCCTTAAATCCTTCAATATTCGATACGCAATTTTTACATACAGAAACATATTAAACATTTAATTCTTAAGTTCATCAAACAGTGATTATGTTTCCTAGTGTGATTATACATTGATAATTAAAGGGTAGACAGTATTATTCAAATAAAGAAAGCTAGTAAAGCACATGTGCATATAATGATCAAGGCTACCAACACTATAGTCATGTACGCATGTTGCTTAAAAAAGAAAACGCGTAAAGTTCACCACAGATAGTTTTTATTTGCATCTTGGAAACAAGGTAAACATTTAACATAAAAAAATGAACCTTGTACAAAATTACAGTACAAGAAAAGGAATAAAAACGGATGTACGAAAATATGTGAATAATATTTAATGATATAAATATAATAAAACTTTTAATAATATTCATATTTAATAAATAAAACCGTAAATAATTTAAATAGATTATTTTGTGATTTTAATAATTATTATATTAATACTAATTTAAATATAATAGGTTTTTGTAATTATATTGTAGCATTTCTGCTAAAATAAATAGTTTGCTCTAAATATATACAAGATAGGGTAAGTTCCAATTATCGAGCAGTTCCACATTACCAATCATGTAAGAATTTACTATATAACAATCTTAAAATATTAAATGATAAAGATTTTTATGAACGATAACAAGAAACTGTTCGATAACTTACCCAAAAATCACCGCACTATCAGTTAGAAAAAAAGCCGAGAACATATTTATTTCTAATATGAAATAACAGGTAAGAAAAAAAAACTGAAAATAAAATAGAAAATATAGCTGCATAAGGAATTCAAGGTAATACATTTTACATGAAAAATATGCAATATCAAATACAGTAAAACACTTCTATTATGCAACCCTGTAGATGTATAGTCTATAGTGAATATAGTGTCATGAGTAAAGAAGTAACCTCTATAGCCTATAGTGAACAAATTATCTTTAGTTATCCAATAGTCTTCTAAAACTGATGGCCATCCATGGCAAACTAAAGAAAAATTGATCACTATAGAGGTGACCACCTTACTCAGGACTCTGCCTGCACTATACAGGATTTCATTATGAAGAAGTTGCACTGTACAATAGATTGAAAATTAACAAAAATCAGAGTACAATAATTCTGAACAATATTTATCTATTAAAAAAACAAGAAAAATAAAATCTTCAGAGAAAATCTCTTATATAATCATAGCCAGGCAGAGAATAATTAGTTTAAACTCAAACA